>MU186500.1:56990-83514 GCA_016904865.1 Pissodes strobi | reverse complement strand
CTTACACATATCTTAACGGATTTGGTTAAAAAGTAGTTTTTTTAAATATATCACTCAAGTAACCAAAAAGGAAGGCCTAAATGAAAAAACTATTCTTCATAAAAGTTTCGCTTATGTTTTGACAAGCCTAATAACCAAAAAGGAAGGCCTAAATGAAAAAACTATTCTTCATAAAAGTTTCGCTTATGTTTTGACAAGTTAATAGAGCAAACCCCATATTTTTATCTTGTAAAGTAACAAATATATCACAATAATTATACGTCCTAGCCTTATACATATCTTAACGGATTTGGTTAAAAAGTAGTTTTTTTTTAAATATATCACTCAGCAAAGCCTATATTTGCTAACAAAGATATCACAATAAACGTCCGTGACCGTTTTCAGTTCCCTGCCAGCTCGCCCGCCGTGTGGCGGGATCGCGACCTTCAAATTTTACTCCCGGCGCGCGTTAAGAACTTTCGCTTCAAAAATATACGTTTAATATTATAATGTATTATTTTTGAATTAATTTGCGTATATACACAAAATATAGGTTTGTTTTAGGCGCCAGCGGATAGGCTTGCCCCCCGGCGCCCACATTTCTAGCTACGCCACTGCTTGTATTGTTCTTATTTGCCTACCCCTCATATATTCGCATCTAAATAATCATTAAAAATACTCTTATCGGAATGCAACAACAAAATCATTTTATTTAATTTTTTTTTTTCTTCAAACGTCAGTAAATCCGTCATTACTCGACTGTGTAGGCGGCCGTGAACTTTCGTTTTTCCTCCGCCGGAGCTTTACTTTTCACTTTTCCGCCGGCGGAGGTAAAAGTGTTGTCATAGCAACATAGATACAATACAAACGGACAACAAAATAAACGTCAACAACTCAAGATTTATTAAACTACAATTTGCATTTATCACTCAATTTGTGACTGCATTTCTAAAAATCATTAATTTAGGAACAAATTGGTTATTATTTAATCGAACTTACTCAATAACTGCTCATCAATACGGAATTAAAACGCAATCGGAGACGCACTCTTAAAAAAATAATTATTGTTGACAGTGTCCACTGACAGCTTTATGTTACATTACTATAGCAACAACCTGTGCCTTTTCAGTACTTTTCACCGACACCTGTCTAAGCCGCCTCGCGAACCCACTTATCTTTAATAATAATTAGATATTATTACTATTAAAAAGAGATGTTTTTGCATTAATTTATCGACATTTGAAGAAAAAACAGCATATTTTATTTGGAGGAAAAGTTACTTTTCATGACTTGCTCTCTATTACCAGCCTCACTCCGTTCGGCTGTTAAACACGAGCGCGCCATGAAAAGTCTCACTTTTCCTCCATATAAAATAATATACTATTATTTACTATCGGTGACATCACACTTTAAACTCACGAAAATTCAGATATATTTTTAAACTGGGAGAGGTATGATTAAATACTTTATTTTACGGATTTGTACCATTTCATTAGACCTTTCCTGTATTTTTATTGGGTTTAACTCTCGGAAAGCCCCTTTCAATTAGCATGGACTTTCTTTGAAATTCTTCCCAAGGATGGATTTTAAAATGTCCCACAATTTGGTCCTACCCATCGCATCGTTGGCAGAGTCATAATTATACCCATTTTCAATGACGTAATTTTTATTTCCCTTTGTTTGGTTTATTTCAAACAGCGGTGACACCATTTAAAATTTTTTTTATTTTTTTATAAATAAACTTCCTTTATATTTCCACCGGAAATATCCGTCATTGTCAATCAATAACATAAGTTTGTCAGTTTGATGTCAAACTTATTTGAGAAATATATCAGAGGTATTATGAACAAACGCAACTAATAACTTTAAATATATTAACTTTTTTTTGAACTGGAAAGGGAACGAGTTCGAAAGGGAATCACACTTCAAGTTGAGAATGTAGTCCAACGAGCAGCAGATGTAACAAATTCGAGTCCCGCCACAATTGCAAATATTGAGAAGAATGGGATAAAAAAATTAGAAAAAATTTAGGCGCCTAATATGTTTTCAAAGCAAAAAATAGTCAAAACCAAAATTATAACCTATTTAAAATCTGTAATTCGGGACATAATTTATTCTATGTACGCTAGAAAAGAATATGTGACATTGTTAACAATAAGGCAAAACGGCAAAATAATGTATTATTTTATATGGAGGAAAAGTAACTTTTCCTCCAAATAAAATATGCTGTTTTTTCTTCAAATGTCGACAAATTAATGCAAAAACATCTCTTTTTAATAGTAATAATAATTATTATTAAAGATAAGTGGGTTCGCAAGGCGGCTTAGACCGGTATCGGTGAATAGGCACAGGTTGTTGCTATAGTAATGTAACTAACATAAAGCTGTAAGTGGACACTGTCAACTATAATTCTTTTTTTAAAATTGCTTTTCCGATTGCGTTTTAATTCCGTCCGTATTATCGATACACAGTTATTGAGTAAGTTCGATTAAATAATAACCAATTTGTTCCTCAATTAGTGATTTTTAGAAATGCAGTGCACACATTGAGTGATAAATACAAATTTTAGTTTAATAAATCTTGAGTTGTTGACGCTTGTTTTGTTGTTGGTTTGTATCATTGTATCTATGATAACACTTTTCACTCCGCCGGCAAAAAAGTGAAAAGTAAAGCTCCGGCGAAGGAAAAATGAAACTTCACGGCCGCCTGCACAGTCGAGTAATGACGGATTTACTGACGTTTGAAGAAAAAATGCTTTTACAAATTGAAAAACCAATCACTGTATTAAATATAATGTATAATTTCAGTTATATCACAGTCAGATAAGATAGGTTCGTTTGATCGCCATATTTTTTGGGCTAATCACTTTCGGTTGCAGTGAGGACGTAGGAGTGTAAGCAACTGCTTAAGATTTACATCGCACGTTGCAAGCTTTAACCCGAGAAGAACAAGACGGTCGTTCTTCTCGGCTTTAACTGAGGAGACGTAGGTTTTTTCCCTACATTGAACACACTCTCACATACAATTTCCAGCTCAAAAAAAAAAACACTAAAAGCCCATTCTGGATTTTATTCTTGCACCAAACGTCTTTTACTTTACACCTGCCCACGATTTTTGTAATCACTAGTAGTAGTTAACAGAAGTAAGTACCTCTCAGTTCGTCTTTATTGTGGGTCACATTTTCATTTGCCACCACACTACAACAGAAAGGGGACAACATTTACAAAAAGGTGCTTTTAGATACCATAAATAAAAATGTGATTAAGGAACCACGGTTTCAGCGACCGACTGAAGGCTGATTTTCATATATAGGACTGTGCGCCTACCGTGCACTTACCGTGTCGTTTTCACTGTAAATCAAAAAATTGTATATTCCATATAAAACGCTGAAGCCCTTATTTACATTTACACATAAAGGACTGTGCTACGACCGTGTTGTGGTCGTCCAGTCCTATATGAAAGTGTAGCAGACCCGCGACGGCCACATCATGGTAGGCGCACAGTCGGTGCACAGTCCTATATACATATGAAAATCAGCCTTGACGCGACGTATAAATCCACCATTCATGCCTATTTAAATTTGTTACATGGGTCCTAGAATCCCCTAGCAGTGGAGTGGACGATCATCAATAAAACAGTGCCCCGGATTGTGAAGTCTTAAAAATGCTACTATATCTAAAGGGCATTTTTCCAAACTTGTTAATATCAACACATTGCGTGAAAGTGCACATTTATCGTGTTGAAAATTAATAAAAAATCTTCAATGAGGTGTCTTAGTGAGTAGCTCGTAGATATATGTAGTTTTTGCAATAAAAATAAATTGGATTCGTCCCAAACCACAAATTTTCTGGTTTCATGGGTTTTAGTGTCCAGCATTTCAGTTAGTAGTAAAACTGTATTTATCTTCAAATGTTATCAATTGATAATATTGTCAATTCCATTGACAAGCTTGCGCTATTCGAATGATTGTCCATACTGGTCGACGTCTTTGAAGCCGTCAGATTGAGGGTTTATAAGATTAAGATCCGATATATCCATCTCTTGGCAACTTTCCCAAAGACATAAATTCCATGGATATCATTGTTGGAACGTTACCAAGAGGTGAATATATCGGACTTAAAATTTACAAAAAATACACTAAAAATACCAGTTCTTTATAAACGTTTTTCCTCTTACGACAGTCTTGAAACAAAAACGCGTTACAGATTACAGATCATTTGCCAAAAGTTACTTTTCCAACTGAGTGGAAAAAAATGCATTTCCTAACTCACATTAATGGAAAGAGTATAGACTTTTTGCACGAAATTACATAAATACAAGCATTTTATCTTTGGTAACGTCAGTAAACGACTCTTTACTGCTGTAGAAATTCCAAATAATTTCACAGATATCAAAATGGAAAATTATGTTGTAACCTGCTTTATTAGGAAAATATAGCCAAATCCGTCCCAAATTCTGGAAACCTACCAGTCATTACTTCCCATACAAGTACGGGAAAGGCTTACTTTCCTCACTGCTAGTAGTGCTAGATACTATTAATTTCCCGTAGGCTAGTAGAAAAAATATTTACGAATTTATAATCAATTGATATGTATAGCCTTTTGTGTTTCGAAGATATGTCAATTTTTATTGGGCTTATAGTGTTCATCACCAACTGACTAATCAGAAGTGTTCTTGCGGGTTGGCCGCAAACTTATTGACCACTAAAGTATTAAAAAATTAAAAGTTTGCTTACTTTGTATGAATCTTCCTCTATTGTGAATGTCGTGCAAGGGCACAAACATGGCGGTCGGTTTGGTAGGAATATGGAGAAGTCTTTGATAAGGTTCACTTTTGGAATGGTTTACAATGGCAGACTTATCATTTAATGACAGTTTGTAAGGCGATGTTACCATGGGATGAAACTGCTCAGAACGATCTTCTAATTTTCTTATTATTATTTGAGGATTCACAATTTCAACTACAAGCAAACTCAGTGATTATTATCGCACCTAAACTTAAGTCAATATGTACTTGCGCCAAAGATCCATTGTCTCTATGGATCTTCGATTGCGCCATCAACTCCTTAACAACGTAAAATGTGTCTATGGTAAAGAGCTTTTAGTTAACTCAGTGGTCGCAGTGCAAAGGTAATTAAATTTAAAAAAGTTGCATAACGTTTAGTACTTGGTCCATTGTGTCAACTAAAACCTGGTGACTAAGCGCTCATGATACCATTAAAAATAAACGAATAAACTTAAAGTTAAACCCCTCTACGTGGTGAGCGATTGGTCGCCGACTTTTATTGTCGTCCATCATCGCGCGTTTGTTGATTCTGATTCGTGTCTCCAAAACATCCGCAAGAAGTTACACATTTTTTAAAAACTTTTTGCGTTTATAATTACAGCTGATTATGTGATTTGTTGAAATGAAATTTAACGAAAATATAGTTCATGTTTATGCAATAATTATTTCTACATTATGTTCTGTATTCTTCTTGGTAAAAATGAGAGGTAATGTAAGATATTGTAAATGAGAATAGAGATGATTTTTTTCTTTTTAAATTTTGAGTTACCAATCACGCAATCGAACAACGCTGAAAACAAAACGCTCTCGTGAAAGGTACGTACATTTAATTCGGGGCGCCTCATTACAAGTTCGGTGGACAACTGACAACTAATTGTTTGCTGTACAAATTGTTCCACTTGATGGACTCAAACCAATGTTCCAATAATTCATCAGTTGCTTTGCTTGATTTTTTATAGTGTGCTTTCATAATGCTCACCTTTTTATGATATGACACTTGATCTAGGTCATTGGCGTTCGCCATAAAGGAGGTTTGAAAAATCTGTATGTTAAAAGTAAAAGAACTACAGCAATTTTTTACAAAACGATTTCATATTCTGCAGCATATGAATATTATAGGTATTGTCAATTTTGGTAAAGATATCTTACTAATTTTTTAGATAAGTATTTCTAATGGCATATAACAGCAACCCGCTCTACCTACCTAATAAATAATACAACTTTAATTATCCCGTTTATATTTTATTAGATTTGTTTAATTTTGGGCAGTAGTTGTGCATATCCTAAACTATTTATATTTATATAGAGGTTGTTTATTAGATTTAAAAAACAGCTTTATAATAACGGTGTCATTAGTTACATGGGCGGCCATAGGACAAAATAATTATTTTATTTTTAATTTTGTATCTTTGTAACCATGTAATGGTAATATTACATTAACAATAAATAAAATTATTAACACAAATCTCAAATGCCATCTGATTTTTATAAAATTAGTGAAAAAAATATATATATACGGTACTGTAACGGTAACACTACGCCTTTTTCTCTAACCCATCTTTTGGGATACCAAAAAGTTTACTAGGCATGTCAGCTCCAAAATAGCCAAACAATTTTCTTTTCAGAATATTCTATATAATAATAATAAAGGTTTATTGGTTTTAGTTTCAAGGGGGTTGTACAGGGTAGCTCGAATTTGAGTCTATGTGTGGGAATCTCGAAAACCGTAAGAGGCAGTGTGAGTCAAATTAGGGCAAAATTGCGCATTTAGGTGGCGAAGAATATGCCGTTTAGAAAGTTATAAACCAAAATTTTGAAAAATCGTTTTATATTTTTCCTGGGCTTATTTAAAAACAGATTTCAAATTGAATTGCACTTTTGCATTGCCACTTTTCCGCTCTATCCGATGGCGGTATCCAGCTTGGAATCCGACATTTCGCTTTCAAGGTGTCATCATCAACTTAATTTTTTTTTAATACAAACTTCAATTTTGATTAACGCTTTTCAGTTGATCTTGGCGTTATTATTATGAACATGTTTTTTTTATACTTTTTTTATTTTTATTATATTTTTTTTTTGAAATTATGTACTTATTTTACTTTGGCGTAATTTAAAAAAGTTCGTCACCTTTGAAATTTTTATATTTTATAAAAATAATTTATTTTCTTTTTGTTAGGTAAAAAATTAGAGCTTTTATTTCTAATAAAAATAGAAAATAGTAAAATTAAATACAGCAAAATAATCAATTAAAAAATAAAATAAAAAAAATAAAAAAAAAATTCAAAACGCATATTCATATTAATAACACCAATATCAACTGAAGAACGGTAAAAAAATATTAGTTTTATTATTGGTTTTATTTAAAAAAATGAAGTTGATGATGACCTATTGAAGACGAAACGTGGGATTCCATGCTGGATATCACCATTGGAAAGTGGCAATGCAAACGCGCAATTCAATTTGGAATCCGTTTTTAAATAAGCCCGGGAAAAAATAAAATGCTTTTTCAATATTTCGGTTTTTTTTCCGGATATCTCCGGACATAGGTACTCGGAATTTTAAAACTTTCTAAACGGGCGGCATAGTGTTAGGCACATGAATGCCCAATTTTGCTCTGGTTTGACCGACACTGTATCTCTTACGGTTTCAGAGTTCCCCATACATATATAGTCGAATTCGAGCAATCCTGTACATTATTAAAATGAAAAGGCAAAGTACACTTTTTTTCTCAGAAATAAAATACAGATTAAATTTATTTTATAATATATATCACAAAGAAAGTATCCTGAGTACAACTATTTATTTATTTTTGTTTTATAAATTTATTAGCTTTTTTATGGTGCATAATTTGGGCCCAGTTGCCCTAGGCCTGAGCCTAATTGTAAAAGAGGCCATGCCTACATACCACCAAATATTGCCTAAATCCGCTAATAAATTGAGGCATTGGTTTGCTTAAATATGATAAATACTATATAGAGGCGATCTTTTTATCTTATTGTAGTGAAAACTTCTTTGGGCGCGTTCAGCACATTTTTTTCTGAGCAGTGATTAAGACTGAGCCGTTACGCTTGGATAAGTGACGCTCATTCGGGTAAACTCGGCATCGACTGTCGACTTCAGCCAAGAGAGAGATAAATAGTCAAATTGTTTTTGGCGCTTCCATTGGCCAGTTATTGCGGCAAATCGGCGATTTTTCAAAATTTTGCTTTGATACACAACCGTCATTACACAATTTTGATGACATTTTGACAATTATTATTGCAAAAACTGTAATTTTCGGACGATCGCAGAAAAATAAGGCATATTCTTTTATTCACCGGTGGATTCAATCATTGGTGAACCGATGTTTTTACGGTTGACATTTCTAGGGTTCTGTCGTCACCAACCCGTAGACACCGGTTCTGAGAAAATAAGAAGGCATTGATGGAAGCTTAACGTTTGACTTTGACGTTTAAATATATACTATATAAACAACAATAATTTCTAATTTTTGCAGGTTTTTGATAATATAAAACGATCTCTGTTGCGGTCGCCTTAGCGGCGAGAGTACTGTATTCCAGCGACTCCGATTCTGATGATGATGACGAAACCATTAGTAACTCCGAGATCCAGATCCAACTGATTTACAATTTTTTTCAAGATTTCCAAATATCATATTATTTTTATAGAGCTTAAATTACTTTTCAGAAATTTCTTCAAGGAAAGAAGGATCTATAATAAATAAAGACATATCTCACATAAAGTCTCTTTTTAAGGTTTTATGTTTCAACTACCACACAACATTTAAGATTATTTTACACATATCATTTTAGTAGGTTTAGTGGAAAATTTACTCAGCCTTTGGAGGACGAGTCATTTCATATTCTGTTAAAAAAACCTTAAAAATAATACCCGAGTTGTGCGTTAACACAACTTCAACGGGACGGTCCATTATATCATTGTTTATATTTATCTAAACAATTTAACAATGATTCTATGTATCAAAATTTGAAATTCTAAATTCAAAACAAACAAATGTAATAAATGTATAGGCTAGGAAAGTTGCTCCCCCCACAATACACCGAAACAATCGACTTGGCGAGCCGGTGGAAGCTGATGCAACCATACGTTAATCCATCGTGAATAAAAGAACACGATTGAACGATTGAGACACAACCGATGACCCATCGAACAATAAAAGAACGCCAAATGACTCAACCGGTGCAATCGGTGGATCAACCGTTGAAAAAAAGAATACGGCTATAGTATATTTCATTACAAGTCCGGAAGCTAGGCTTTTCTGTGCGGGGATGACAGTTTCTGGTGTGAGGCGCAGTGGTGCCATTCGTAGCGACTTGTCGCGAAAATAGCGCCTTTTTGATTCCTGTGAGACGTAGCGGCGATTTACAAAAACAACAAAAACAAGCCTATTTGTAGCGACTTTTTCGAATTTTGAATTGGGTTAGGAAGTTTTGTTAATCATTGTTTTGCGATTTGGAATTATCGTATTTATCTTGATATTCAAATTATTATTGAGGACCGGGAGTCACTGTCATGTCTGCTTTATCGGCTCGATTCGGATTAGATCGCATCAGTTGTGGTCCGGGGTCCTGGACTTCCCCAAAATCGATCGGTCTGGTCAAAACCTTTTGTTTTTATTCCATGTTCCATAATTTGTGTGTTCGTCTGCCTAAACGCAATGTAGTGCATTTATTTACCTTCTGCTATAGGGAGCATACTACTTTATACCAACTGCTAATCAATCTTTAACTAATACATGATAATCAAAATACTAGAATGATTGGTTTTGTATTTTGCCCAACGTTTTTCTTATTGGGTAGTGACTAATTAAATTAGGTGATGTGTTGTGTGTTAAGTTGTTAGTTTTAGTGAAAACACTATTTTGTTTTTGCCTACGTTTTTTTAACTATTTTTCCCTTCCAATTTTCCAATTTTATGCAGCAAAATAAAAAAAATCCTATTCCGTAAAAAACACAACACGTTTTTTTTTAGTATACTACGCCTCTGTCTGCGTCAGAAGAAAGTAGCGACTTTTCACACCAGGTTGTAGCGATTTTTGGCTTTGCCGCTCTGGCAACACTGGTGAGGCGTAGCCGAACACCGGAAGTCGTGCAAGCACAGGAAAAGCTGTTTCTGGACGTGTAATGAACGATATTTTTCATAATACCTCTCTGAAATCAAAACATAAACATAAAATTATAATAATTTTACGTATCCAAAATCATGTCATAATACACTTTTTGTCATACGCTCCCAAAAATAGCTATTTTACGGACTCATTTGAGTCCGTAAAATGCTTCTTTTTAGGCCTAGTCCCTAAAAGTCGTCATGGCAACTTTTCCGGACTATTCCAAAATTCCTGAATATGTCTAAATGTCAAATTTCGAATGACATGACAAAATTGTCAAATAGTTGCTACGATATCAAATTCTAAGCTAGCTTTGTCGTACATTATGATTTCAAAAATTATGGTAAATTTGCAAATTTATGCGTTCTGAAGAATTGCAAAAAGCCTATAAATAAAAATTAAATTTTGGGAGCGTATGACAAAAAATAGTGTTTGTCACACGTACCTAAATGAAGTTTTTCAGGACTCATCTGCTATTCCGGACTCGGCTAATGCCTCGTCCGGAAACAGCAATGATTCGTCCTGAAAAACTCCATTTTAGGTACTTGTAACAAAAATAACTATTGAATTAAAATATAAGCAAACGTCAAACTTGTAAGACAGGTATTTATCTAATGTTCATCAAGCGTTGCTATGGTATGCTTTGTTGTAATTGAAGTGAAATAACAGTCAACGTTTCATAGGAGTCATATAAATGCGTGAAGTGCCAGAATATCGCAAAATTCCAATAAAGGATGAAATCCGGTGTACCCAGACTCTTGTATAAATTAGGTATAAGTGGTGTCTAGCCAATAGTTACGCTCCGTGAGAACTCGCTCTCAAGTCTCAATGTCAAATAATTATGACCAATAACCCTTATCTATGACTATTGCCGTTTTGACATTCGATGGCACACATCAGGCTTTTTTTTAACCAATCAGCTATACTTTACCAACTTTTTGTTATTGGCTATGTTCAACGGGTCTTAGCGATTGTAAGCGCTTGCAAGCGCTAACCGCTAAATCGGTATTGAACTACCCCTCAGCAGAAAAGCGAACGTTAGCGTAGTTAGCGCTAAATGAAAGCGCTTTTTTAGTCAGCGGGCTACGCTTCAAATAATAAACTAACCTTTCATTTTAAATTTTAATTATTAAATTGTTTGTTTATGCAGATTTATGTTAAAGGTATGTAAAAAATGGATAATAATAACACACTTATAGCATCTAACTGGACTGTGATCACCTATGCAAGTGGGGACCACGGTCAATTAAGTGACCGTGAGTGGGGACGTTGTTTGTAATGGCAACAACATAATTCTCGAACATAAACATAAAAGTAAGCGATTTTTGCAGAAATTACTATTAGGAATTCGAAAAGAGGTAAAATTTAACTAGATTAGAAAAATGTCTTGTTGCCGAGCTCACAAACTATTTTTTAAAAATCGAAAAATAAACAAATAGGTTATGTTATGAAGAACGTCTTTTGATTTTGACAGTAGACTTTTCCGCAAAGGAGAGTGTCGTGTCGATCGACGGGACTGTTAGCGCTTAGAAGCGATAGCGTAATATGCTAAGTGCCGATGAACATAGCCATTGTATATGTCGTAGCCAGATTACAAAATCCGTCGTTTTATAAATTGCCTAGGCGTTTTATAAATAGCGGTCAAATTGTCAAATTTTCGTTTACCTTTCATTATTTTGCTGTTTGGCTAGTCGTATTATCAAATGTCTAGGCGTTTTATAAAACGACGTTCAACACGAGGTCAGATTGTCAAATGTAAGATAATCACGAGCGGCTAAAACTCAAGTTACGTTCCATGTCTTATTTACCCTTTTTTCTTAATTTTGGGTTAGTTTGGGTTAGCCTTGAGTTAGTTTTGGTTAGTTCTTGTTGATTGAGCCTCCGTAGCGAGCGAAGCGAGCGGAGGTCCATGCAAAGCCATAATAATACCCCGGCTGACAGATCGCAACTTGCTCAGTTGCGATCCGATTATGGCTTTGCATGGCCCTCCGCTCGGTTCGCTCGCTACGGGGGCTCAATCGACAAGAACTAACCAAAACTAACCCAAAACTTACCCATATAACATACTTAAATACATTCATTAAAATTTTGATTGCCCAAACTTTTAAATAACACTTGTATTTTACAAAATGACTACAACGTCTCACCCGCCAGAATGTCAAGCAGAAGTTAATCTTAAACATTTGATAATCGGGCCGCGTGTTGACCGTCGTTTTATAAAACGCCTAGGCATTTTACAAACCGACTAGCCAGATAGGAAAATAATGAATGTTAAACGAGAATTTGATAATCTGGCCGCCTTTTGTAAAATGTCTAGACATTTTATAAAACGGCGGGTTTTAGAATGTGGCTACGACATATATAAATGCCATAAAATGAACTCGGGACTTTGAACCTCACCAACTACGAATTTTCCAGCCTCAACATTGCGAACTATACGAGTTTATAAATCGACCTTAAATCTTAAATCAATCATATAAACAACTCGCTAATCGCCAACGACACCATCAAATTTTAATTATTAAACAAAAACTTACCAACATCTCCGGTCGCAAATTTATCATTGGCCTGGAAAATCAGTTCCGGGCTGCCCCAGTAGCTGACATTAATATAATGTTGCAAAGAATCTCTAACAGTAAAGTTCCAAACAGCTCGTGCACCATTTGCATCACCTACTTGTGTTTCAAATATTTTTGGTCGTTGTTTGCCGATAATTATGGCAACTATAAGCACGTTAGTTAGGTTCGGTTCCAAGGTCTTCAAATCTACTTTTTGTAAGGATACAAAGTTATAATTATTATTCGGATGTTGATTCATTTTTTATATAGATTTAGTCACACGTTCAAAAGACGCTCAAATTTTCAGAAGGAAACAACGGCCATACTGATCTGTCATTGCACATTCAACTTTTTCCTGAAGTAAAAAATCAAAGCCAACCATGTTTTTAGGGGTTTTTGGTAACAACGATAACAGGTTTATAAGGGTGTAACAAAAAGGTTGGGAATAAATTTAACAGTGAATTCCTTAGCAAAAAATAATATTTTTTTCCTATAAGCTTTTGCTCTACGGAATTTCGTTTTTAAGTCACAGGGTGTTTAAACATTTCGAAAAATTTCGTTTCTGCGTAATAACTTTCTAACTGTATAAGATAATGAAACGAAATTTTAGACAGAACTTAAGTTGGTAATGTCCTAATAACAGTAAAAAAATTGATTTTTTACCTTATTCAGTGACGTGCGTACGGATATTACCGTGGCTTTTTTTTAAAGAAAAAATTGGTACGCCACTGGAAAAAATATTTTTTTCTTCTTTTTTCTAAATTGACTTTTTATTTTAAACAAAATTTGCCTCTTGCATTTTCTTCATAACCCTTGTCATTTTCCCGTGATTAAACATTTTGTAAATACTTACCATTCCATTGCATACACGGGAAAATCAAGAAAGCAAAAAGTTTATCGAGTATGATACAAAGTTAATTTTTTTACTGTTATTAGGACATTACAAACTTAAGTTCTGCGTAAAATTTCGTTTCATTATCTTATACAGTCAGAAAGTTATTACGCAGAAACGAAATTTTTTAAAATGTTTTAACACCCTGTAACTTAAAAACGAAAATCCGTAGAGCAAAAGTTTATAAGAAAAAAATATTATTTTTTTGCTAAGGAATTCACTGTTAAATTTATTCCCAACCTTTTTGTTAAGCTATGCAACGACTGTAACGGCAAGACGGTCAGTATTATTCTGTTACAGCGTAATCTTCAATAATGTTGACCGTTTCTGTATGAAATCAAAGATTGTGTAATATATTGAATTAATCAAGAATAGTTTGATATTTATTGTGCGATATGATATGAATTATATTGAGTGATCTGTAAATATTGCGCAATATCAATACATATTTTGTTTAGTCGTATCCCAAATGTAGTATGTAGTGTAGCGAAGAGCTTTAAAACTTAATATGGCTTCAAAGGAGAATGAGGCAAGATGGTTTATTCTAGAATAGTGTTGCCATACGTCCCGGTACACCAGGACGCATATACGTAACCTGCAGACGGGAAAGGACCTCGCCATAGAGCGACTGTAATATAAATGTTAGATATGTTACGTTCAATACTTGAATTGTTGTTTTATTTACAAACGTCCGAACCATAGATAGGGGTTATTGGTCCCAACCATCGATATCTTACATGTCAATGGTCCGAACCCGAACATTGACATGTTATATCGATGAACCCGAAGAATAGGAAGTAGGGTTAGTTTGGGTCAGTCATAAATGTACAAAACTGGTTTTGTACAATTCAAATTACGCAAAACTAGTTCTGCTTATTTGGTAACGCTCAATAGCCGTATGAGAGGAGAATTTCGGGTTTGGGAATTATTCGTTGCGCAAAATTAGTTTTGTACATTTTTTTCGGACAATACTCGTATGTGGGTAATGTCCGAAAAAAATGTGTAAAACTAATTTTAAATATATTATATAATATAATATCCCCGTTACGCCTCTTTCAGACGATACGGATTTTAGCCGGTCCGGTTTATTGTAGTCCAATAGTGCATTAAACTAATTGTCACAAGGTTTTAATGCACCACTCACGTTAAAACCAATAGAACCGGACCGGCTAAAATCCGTATCGTCTGAAAAAGGCCTAACGTTTCTTCCTCAAATATTTGAACACTTTATGCCTAGCCCTCCGCTCGCTTCGGGGGCGTAACCAACAAAAACTAACCAAAACCACCGAACATTAACTATAGGATAAGAAGGCTCACTCACCGCGGCGGCACGTCAACACAATACTCTAGGGATAGCAGCACTCTGTCCGTCGACTTCGGTTCGGATATTATCGGGCGCTTGCATTCGCGCCATAATCAGAATCAAGGCATGTTGTAATATGCATTGAAACACATGCAAGCTGCTGTATATCCACTATAATTCGGCTTTTGTTAAATATATCCTGGTTTTTAGTAAGATAAAGCAAAATATATCGTAGAAAGTGCTGACAAAGTACGGGCACGTATTACAACAAGTAATATTTCACTTTTCGCATGGCCCTCCGCTCGCTACGGGGAAAGAAGAGGAAACCAACCAAGTGCTAACCAAAACCAACCCAAGGCATATCAAAAATCAAGAAAAAACTGTTTAGAAATATAACCTTAAATAAATGGCGGGATTTGAAACCGGGTCGCCGAAGTGAAGGCTAACCATCCAGACTCCTAGACCATCAGCGGACTTACAAACAACTGGTTGGATCGCGAATGCAAGTGCCCGATTATATCCGAATGAGACCGAAGTCAAACGGACAGAGTACCGCTATCCCTAGAGTCCAGTCACATCAACGGTGTGTACTTCCGCGCGAAAACTAGCAGGATATTGGCAGGCGACCTTTGACACGGCTCACACTGGTCGAATTTCTAGCAAAGCTGGCCAAAATAAGGGTTACCAGAAATAAAACATAAAAGTTATTAAGTATTACACGTTTTAAATATCGTGTTTTATACAAAGATGCTGCTTTATTGTTTAATTTTTAGATCATTTATATTTACTATATATAGGGTGTATCAATTATCACTAACGATAGAAATCATGTATAAAAAGCATTTGTATGTTCTTAAACCGTTTTTAAAAATGATTTTGAAAATTAAGGGCTCCTTGGCTGTAAAAATAGGATTTTAAATCTTTAATTTGATGATCGAAATTTTATTTCTTTGCAACGGTTAATTCAGGAGTCTCACGAGCAAAATGAGTGCTAATAATTGGACGACAGAAGGTGTTTTTCTTTCACCTGGACTAAGTACACTTTTGCACCAACCATTTTTCTTTCTCCGGTGCAGTTGCACTGAATGCCATTTAGTGCAGCAATTTCTCCACCGACTATTTTGTTGGTGTAAGTTGGTGCAGGATGGTGGGACAATGGCGAACTGGCGGAAAAATAGTAAACAAATCAAAATTTTACCTACAATTTTGTTAAGCTGTTGCTGCCCAAGGTAAGACAATTTTCCAAGAAAATCATGAAAAGGCAATAATACTTTGCGATCACAACGGTGAGATGGCTCTTTCTTTCGCGGCTACACGATTATTTGGAGGAGCTACACTGACGTATACCAAGTGCAGTTGGTGTAGGTGAAATAAAAACACCTAGAAACGCGTTGAAGAGGGCTTGCAATCTGCAATTTTGCCATACAAGTATTTGAGAGATCGCTACTTTTAAAAATTAATCTAATAGGGACCAAACTAGTAAAAAATATAGAAGCATCAGTGCAGCTGTTGTTCAAAAACACTTGATCCTGACTATGCCGAGGGCATCTTTACGTTCCCCATACCATGTGTTCAACCGGTTGCAGACACAGTCTAGGAAACTTAATGCGCACCGAAGCACTCCGATCCATATACCGTGTGTGCAACAGTGCAATTTGTGCGCATTATTATGGTTTTGCGCTCGCTACGGGGGCACCATCAACAAGAACTAACCAAGTGCCAACCAAAACTGACCCAAAATTAAGAAAAAAGTTCCCTATACAGTAGGCGCAATAGTGGGTGACTGATACTCAAGATAAATACCTCAGTGTAGATAATCGTTACGGGGGCGCAACCAACAAAAACTAACCCAAGGCATACTCAAAATGAAGAAAAAAAAACTTTTTAGAAACATAATATTAAAAGAAATTACAAAAACACCGACGGGAATCGAACCCGGGCCGCCAAACAAGAGGTCTAGCATCTTAACTACTGAACCACCAGAGCATTTGAAACGAATTTGCTGGACCCTAAAGACATGACAGTTGGCGTTGCACACACAGTATAGGGATCGGAGTGCTTCGGTGCGCATTACGTTTCCTGGACTGTGTCTGCAACCGATTGCACACACGGTCTAGGAAGCGTAAAAATGCGTCCCGCATTACCGTAAAAGCCATATTTACAAACTAAAACTAAATTATAAATTTTATCTGCTGATTCAGCCAAAGTATTTATTACCTCTTTTTGTAATAACATCAGTCTTGCACCAGTGTTGTGCAATAATGATTCTACCGTAATTTCAACTTCAGTTTCACCAAAGTTTACAGAATTAAAAATATAAGTTGGTACACTAAGCGCCAATTCAATGAAATCGTCATTCATATCAAAGGCGAGCCGAGGACGCAACGCGACAGTAAAAAAATGTAGGGGGATTAAGGCAATAAGAGCCGAGTTTGAGGCGATTTACTTCGGTCAAAGCGCTATTGGGAAACATAGAGTAAAAATTCCCACTTAGTAAGTAATAAATGGAGGGATTTAAATAATGAAATATGTTTTCATTAAAATTTTGAAAAATATATTTTGTGAAGTCACAAAAAAAGATGAAAAGGTAACGACATTATTTAGCATATTTTTAAAAAATTACGGTAAATACGATTGCATATTTAAATAAAATTTGTAAAATATAATTTTTTTACTTCAAGAATGAAATTTAATACCCGGTGCAAATTCTTTATATTAATTTATTTAGGGGATGAACTACATCATAGTTTTGCAAAACTTTACAAATTATTTTGGAAAAAGTTTTGCAAAACTAATTAATTGTCTACATTTAAGCAATTTCTATATTTCGTTAATTTTACCACAGTAACTAATTAGCACAAAATTTAAAGTAATAGACTTTTAGATAAACCTATATTTGCACCCATCTTACATTATTTTGCAATGCACAAAATCTGATTAAAAGTTACCTTTTTTAGTTGGTAACCCGGTTGATGGAACAGCATATGAATGTATGCAGCTCCTAGAAGAATTTGCAAAACTATTTTCATTAAAATGCAAACCACACATTCTAATACGGCTATGACATTGCATTGGTGTATCATTCGCATATTTGTAGGATCCTATAAATTCTAAGGCACTTTTCCAGGCTCGAGACCTGCAAGTTTTTTTATTACATACTATATTGTACTCAAAATAAATCGATATTAATATTGAACATTGATGGGAAGTAGGACAAATTTAACTTGTAAGATTTGACCCAAACATACAAGTGAGTTAAATAAAAGCTTATAATAATCTAATACATACCTACCCTTTTGGGCACCTAAAGAGCGATATATTGTCTGCCATTCGTCTTTCACAGTCAACTACTGAACAAATATTTCGACTAGACATTTTACTCAGAAATCCACCAAAAACATACCGCTATTTTTGAAATCTCACCCTACCATAAACAAATTTAAAATAAACTTAAAATACCGTGTACGCATTCAGCAACGAGTGTAGACTGGTACTAGCCTACCGGGCAGGCGGGGAGTGGCGGAATGGAATTTGACGATGGCGGAGTGAATCAACTTATATTTTCAATTCTGTAAATTTTGGTTTCACTTAATACAATATTATGGGATTAAGGGTGGGCAAAAATAATCGATTATTAGATTAACTTTTAAGAAATTATAGATTAATCGACTAATCGATTTATACTTCAGAAAATACCGATTAACCGATTATTTTGATTAATCGATTATTTTGATTAATCGAGAATAATCGATTGTTACAAATAATCGAACATCGATTATTACTTTAAATAATCGCCCAGCCTTAATTGTGATCTTTTTTGGCCTGCTAAACTTTGTCGTACGAAGGATATAAGTTGCAATTTTTTCGTCCCGCTTGCGTTTTGATAAGTTTATACTGATACTTATACAATTATTAGAGCTAATACTTACTTCATCAGCATTTTTAACTCTAAATGTAAATTATCTTGATTGTTTTTGTTTTCAAAAATTAATGTTGGCTTTGTTACTAATAGTTTTGAGATCTTTCGATGCAGATAAGTTGCCACATGATCTGTAGCTCATTTGAGCGGCATAAGTTAACTCCTGTAGTGTTAAATTTTCTCGGAGTGGTTTTGTTTTCCGTCTTTTGGACTAGTCACTACCAGGCGCGGCTTCTCAATAAGGTCATTTGGTCAATGACCCACCTAATTTTAATTTAATTGTATTTTTTTTAATTATCAGCTGATAATTATTTTTTTAAAAGTGCGGATGCATTTTCATGCGAAAACTCCCCAATTTGTTCAGTTGATGCTGGATGCACGGCCGTCTTTTAAATTCACCTTATGGCTTTTTACGGCAATTAGGGAACCGAAACTAAGACGGAGCGCGTAGATACGCGCTTTCTAGAGAGTTAAAAAGAGACACATAGTTGACGAAATTGTCGACGGCCGGCCAATGATAGCGCTTTTGGCGCTCGCAGGTCCGCATGCTGGTTGGTCTTTATCTTGATCTTTATGAAAACACACTCGAACCGCTCGGAGGAATAAAATATTAGATTGCAAGACATTTGGGTTACGGGTTAGATAAAGAAAAACTAATATTAATTGGCTGATATTGACATACGCATTGCGTTTGCAAAAACTTATATGAAATTTGGTTGTTACGTTGAAGTCATGAGTCAAGTAGAGATTTTATGTACTATTCCAATGAGAACAGTAGAAAGTGAACCCTAAAAAGAATTAAAACTTTTTTAAGAAATGCAATGGGAGTCAAGGTTGAGTACTTTAGCAATGTTAAGTATTGAAAAACCTTTAATTTAAATGAGCTAGTGATTGATCATTTCACCAAACAGATGGATAGAAGAATCCATTTGATTTACAAACACATATCTACATAAGCGGTGAAAGACTTATCTTTGGAATATTATTAAGTATTTTAGTTTTATATATAATTATTTATAGCTTGTTCAGAGCAGGTACCTACAAAGATTCATAATAAAGAAAAAAACATTTTGGGCGTCGCACCCCGAAAATTTTTCGACTTCGGCGCTATTCTGGCATGCGCCTCTGTCCACCTAGATTTGACCCACTTACCAATAAGCTCACGAGCCACGACTGGTCACTACACTCATTGAACGCTACTGTTTTGCGACCTTTTACAATTTTTTTTTAATTTTCCAACAGTTGTATGCCAATTTTAATTTTTTTCTAAAAACCTATCTTTGATCCTGCTTGATCGATTCCACTTGGAAATATATTTATACTAAAAAGTATTGCAAGTCGACCTAAACTCATTGGGAAAGTCTTCATGACCTGTTAATTCAGATATTTTAAATTTTGATTTAAGAAATTTTGCATTATTACTTTGGTCGGGAAAACTTTGAAGCATTTCAAACAATTGCTTTTACTATTTTGGATAAAACTCTGTTTAGTGCATGTTGCCGAAGGTTCCAAACCCCAACGTAATTGCTTTTAGTTAAATAACTTTGATCTCAAGCAAAGAAATAAAAAATAACAAAATATTTAATCTTGTGTGACTAGAACAAGATTTTTTATAAATAAAAATTTACTTTTCCTTAATCATTAAAATTAAAAATCACAGTCATCTCAATCATTAAAATTAAAAATCACAGTAATCTCCGGGACTATCGTGTTAAAAAAAATACAAAAATTATTTTTAAGTAAATTAGGTAATTTTCCGGATTTTTTTACGAATTTATGCAAATATGAAATAAGTATTTTAATAAATATACAGTAAAAATATTGTCCCAAAACGCCAAAATTTAATTATGTATAACAAAAATGGAACAAATTCGAGCAAGATTTTCTTCTTGATCTCTTTTATCAGAATCGTAATGTACATTACGTAATAAATTTTGTAGTCGGAAGTATGGTGAATACATGAACAAAAATGTTATTATATTACGAATTTGTAATTATGATTTGATGAATAGATCAATCTTTTACATTTTAAGTCACCAGCGCTATGCAACATGCAGAAAAATCAAAATCTTTTAAATATTAGTTCTTATACATACCTTGAGTATTGTTATCAATAACTAATTAAAAACGTTAATACATTTTTGGAACAGCCAGTTAAATACAAACTTCATCAAAATGTTTATTTGGTGAAAATAATAAGAGTTTTAAGATCTTTTACACAAGTAGAGCACTATGTAAAAATCGAGCTCTCCTATTATTGGTCGATCCATCTCGTATTACAATATGTCTTCGTGATGCAATCAATTTGCCGCAAGAGCTCTCGTCGTCGAGAGCATGCTTTTTTATTATGTTTCTAAACAGTTTTTTTCATGACTTTGGGTGTCTTGGGATAGTTTGGGTTAGCACCTGGTTAGTTTTCTTTTCTTGAGCCCCCGTAGCGAGCGGAGGGCCATGCGGATCGAGCAATAGTGCTCTAGTTGTATAAAGGATCTTTCTACAGCCGCAGCCGCAAAATAATTAATTACTAAATTGAAATCGCGCTCTAGCGCGAACATGGAAAAGCAAATTCACTCTTTTTCCGTCGAGCATGCTATGAATAGTCATGGCAATTGGAAATAAATAAATGACAGTCGTGCGCTTATTACAGTTGTTGCTGGCACTCCTGTTCTAGATATGCCCGAATAATAATATGTCAAAACTGACAGTCATTTGCAAATTTCAGAATAAGCGCAGATTACTGCGCTCCGTACGCGCCGCGCAGTACATTCTTTCTCAAGCGCCTATCCGTTACTTTGCGCTCTAAATACACAAATAACTATTTCCGGCCAACTTTTATTGAAATTCGACCTGTGTACGACGAGTCCGCCTACAGTTACCAAGCTAAAAAACTACGATTCCTTTGTAGCGCTCGCAGAACACGCACATTAAAGCTGTCGCAGTTAAGTGGTTCTAATCGTATAGTTAACGCAACTGCATTTATATTACAGTCGCCCTATAGTGAGTTCCTACCGCGTCTGCAATTTAAGTATAAGCCACCGAAACATGTCACCGGTTTGGATGCATAGTCCCGCTGCCCCGATATTACTCATACATTTCCCGGTTAAAACCATTACAAACATTATATGTTAACGTAAAACTTTGTAATACCAGTGCTTGGTAAAATCCGCTTCGTCTGCTCGTGGAAGGCGTGTTTCTTTAACAACTTTTAGGTAAAAATTGGGCGTCTCAACTTACGCGATTTGGCTTTCCCCGCGCCTACGGCGAGCATTTTTACCACCCCGTAACTCGGAGCTAAATCCGCCAGAGAGAGAGAGTGATTAAAATTTTAGGGGCAAAAAAATGACCCGTGCCATGGACATTCCGTAAATTTTTGCCTGCGTTTGTGGGATTAAATTTATTTGTCAGATATGATATTACGTGCTGTCATAAACTAAGATGTAAGATGTTAGTATATTTTATTTCATTACCAGTCCGGAAACTAGGCCTTTCCGGTGCGCGTACGACAGTTTCTGGTGTGAGGCGTAGCCGCGGCGAACACCGGAAGTCATGCAAGCACAGGAAAAGTTGTTTCTGGATGTGTAATGAACGATATTTTTCATAATACCTCTCTGAAATAAACACATAAACATAAAATTATTATAATTTTACATACCCAAAATCATGTCATAATACATTTTGAATTAAAATGTAAGCAAGCGTCATCTTGCAAGATAAGCAAGACACAGGTATCTAATATTTATCAAGCGTTGCTATGGAAATGTGTTTGTATGCTTATTGTTTTGTTGTAATTGAATATCCTCGAGGCCAGAGCTCTTACGCACTGATTAGAGGAATATATATTACACAATCATGTTGTTAAAATATGCATAATGTTGAAAATAAATGATTAAAAAAATCAACCATATATCAGGAATACCCTGACAAAACCTTTCAGTTTTGATAATCTACTGATTATGCTAACCTGGTTAGCGAAAGGGGCGTCGAGGGCAACTATTTCTCTTCCGGTATTGTGGATAAAACTCTGTTTTAGTGATTTATCTTTCTGTCCATCAGTCTTACTTGTAGCATGTGTCTTCCCATTGATCTTGGTGCTTTTGTTACTTTTTCCATGTTATTCTGTGTGAGTGTCCATGTTTCGGATCCATAGATGAGGACGGGGAGTACCCAGTGATTATTGGGTTTTAAGGTATTGTGGATACCTTTTATTTTTAGGATGTAGCTTAATTTTCCGAATTCTGCCCAACGTAAATGTCTAACTCGTCTCTTGATTTCTGCTGTTTGGTTTTCTTTGCTGAGTTTAATAATTTGTCCCAGATATATGTATTCATTCGCTTGTTCAATTTTTTTTTGTCCCAATCAGATTTTGATGTTTTTATCTGCGTTCCTCATATTAAGGCCACCTTTTCGGCTACAGTACATATAGTCGTACCAGAATTTCCGTCAGTGTCTTCTTTCTTGTCTGTTGTCAAGGTATGTTAGATTGGTCAGTCTTTGTCCACATATTTTTATACATTTTTCTTCCCAGTCTGTTGGCTAAAAAAATTAGGTGATATTGTGTCGCCCTGGCTGACACCTCTTATTATGGGTATTAGTCTTGTTCCCTCATGTATTTAAATTGTTATTGTTGTTGCGCTATATATGTTGGTTATCAAGTCTATATCTGTAGTTTATTCTGCTATTAATTAATGAATTTTTCACTGCTCAGTATTCAACACTGTCAAAGGCTTTTGCGAAATCAATAAACGCAATATATAGTGGAAGTGATATTCGTCGGCTCGTTCTACTAGAATTTTCATGTGTAAGACTAATTTTGTACTTATTCCTGCTCTTTGCAACCTTGATATATGGCCCATTTTAGGAAATAACCTCTTAAGTAGCGTTTTGAAGGAACTAATAAAATTTCTTTTTGTAACCTATAAAATGTATTATGAAAGTTATTAATCAGAGAAACAATGAGATTTTATTGAAACAAAATACATTATAAATAGTAAGAACCTATATTAATGTAGAAAGGACTATATTAATGTAGAAGGAAGAGAAAAATCAACTTATAGAAAAATTAGTAACAAGTTCTAAAGAGTAAATACGTGGAATAGTTTTATTCAAAAGCGTCTACAAAAACAATAACCTTAATAATTGTATCATGCGTTCAATTTATCTTGATAACATTTTGATTCGCTGTAATTTTTAAATATATCAAAGTAAACAAAAAAACAAAATGTAGGATTGGTAGCCAATTGTTTTTCTAATTTAACCCGCGGATTAAATTTACCGGAACTTTTAAACCTTCGGTTAAATTCAAAGTTACTGCTTATGAAAACCTAAGATAGGAATGTGGAAACCGTTTTCTTTGATCTTGGGCAACAACAACAACAACATCATTTATTTCATAAAGTTACAGTTTTGGTGGCTTCCTAAGGTAATTATAAGTCGCGTTTACACGCAGCTAGCGCCGCCTTTCACATCTAGTCAGACGTGATTTGTAGGGGCGCATCGCTGACACGCCTAGGGCTAGCTAACCTACCTATAAACCTATCTATGTGCCGTTTATACCACTGCAATTTGCTTCCCCGGGTTACCTACCCTTTAAGCCTGGTTCAATGTGTATTACCGAAAGGCTGATGTAATGCAGGCTTGTTTTGAGTGCTAAATGTGTGACGGTTAGAACAGAGGAAAAACACAATTTGAAAAAACCTCTTTCACGTTTCTTTGGCTTTCACGTAAGGGGCATCAAGATGCCCTATTGTGAGGGATGTGTAGCTGGAAATTGCGTATTGGGCATTGCCCATTCAATCAAGGAGCAAATATTAAGCGAGCTTCGCCAAGATCGCTTTCCAGCGGAGCGCGCAGGACAGCCAGTCAGTATGTCTGTGTCCTGTCTTTTGTTCTGATCTTATACTCGCTATGTGCGTTTATTATTGTTCAGGCGGCCTTGGGTTCTGGTAAAACAGAGACGTTGCCCTGTGTATGGGCCCATGCTTAGGTTTATTCTGCGGGTCGTAGCGCACATTGGCTATGTTTGCCGTTAGTGGCGAACCGCGTATACCAGAGTCATAGAACTTGCAGGAAACCTTGTCGATATACTCCTCGACCGTGTCAAGATTCGACCATGAATGCAAGTCCATGACTCTAGTATATCGGCTCGCCGAGAAGGCCGCTCTTAGGTACCGGTTCTGCATAACCTGCAGTGCCTTTTTGTGCGTACTCGCCACAGAAGACCATACAGGGGCTCCATACATTAAAGTCGGCCTGACAATAGTTCTGTAGATGTTTACTTTATTTGCCGGGCTCAGAAAAGATCTTGGTCTGATGAGCATATTTAAACTTTTTTGGGCAATAGCGTTCTTTCTGCGGATCTCGGTCATATGTCCGGTAAAGATCAGTCGCTTGTCAAACACTATTCCCAAGTACTTTACTTTGTCTTTTACGTCTACTGTAATGTCATGTATCGTGAGTGGCGTAATGTCCAAGTTAGTTCTCTTTTTGGTTAGTATTGTTAGTTCTGTCTTTGGGACGTTCAAGTTTATTTTCCATCTCGCATCTTTGATCTTGGGCTGTTTAGATTCTAGAACCTGTCAAAGTGTCGAAATGTCCGACTTTCAACTGTCAATATTTCGTAAACAGCTAAAGATAGGTATAGGAATCTTATACACGAAATGTGTTTAGATTTCTCTAGAGAGTCCAAAAATGTAGTAATATACAGGGTGTTTAAAAGAAATAAAAAGTAGGCTTATATCTTGATATCTTTCAAATCAAAGAAGTTACAACGTATAAAAATGTTATCCAGATAAATTGAATGCACGGCACTTACATTAACAAGCACGTAATTTCCATTTGCACCAGTTTATATTATATAATTTTTATTTAATTAAATTAAAAAACAAAAAGCCATTAACAAAAACAAAAATAATTAACAATTTTCAATTTAAAGTCTGTATACATACAGGGTTGCAGCAGTATAAAAAGAATTCAGCAAGGTAACCCATATCAAAGAAACTTGTAGAAGACAATTTTACTACGATAAGAAGGCTCACCTTTATGGGCGCGCGTGAAACGACTTGGAGACATCAATGTGTTCACAATATTTTACTTCGCGGCGATAACCCACGGACGATTCGAGCAATTCTTGCGCCACGTTACCGATATTTCGCAATACGCGTGTCGGTCGCCGCGCTACCAGAGCTGCAGCGTTGATTTTTGATTTTCGCCCGGACAATCTTCCAGCGGGCAACAGCTCCATTTCCATTTATTCTATTGGAAAGACATTGAGTGGTCATGCCAATGTATTTTTTTGGACAATTTAAGCAGGGTATACTGTAAACCACGTTCGATTGTTGTTTAATGAGAGTTTTACTTTTTAAGGGTGTGTATAAAAATTTTAGTGTATTGTACGCTTTATGGCACACTGATATGTTATATTTTGACAAAGCGTATTTAATTTTTTCCGATAAATTTTGAGTGTAGGGTAATGCTAAGTATTTTTGGTTGTTGCAACATTTGTTAATGTTTTGATGCTTTTCAGAGTTATAAAATTTAAAGGTTTGTTGTTTTATCGTTTTGGCAATATCTTTTTTTGAAAAGTGGTTCTTAATTAGAATATCTTTGACCTTCTTTAATATAGATGGTCGGAACTCGGGTGAAGATAGTGTTATTGCGCGATTCGTTAAACCTATCATGACGCTATTTTTTTGTCCACTTGGATGTTGAGAATTGAAACTAAGGTAGCGAGAAGACCAAGTTTCTTTTGTATACCATTTAGTTTTTAAGCTGTTAGTGTTAGTATCTCTAATTAAAGTTAGGTCTAAAAAGTGTATTGTGTTGTTATTTTCTATTTCTGATGTAAATTGTAGTTTATGGTGGAATCCATTGAAGGTATTTAAAATGTCTGTTATTTTTTCTTCAGAGATGGCTAGAATACAGTCATCAACGTACCTTTTGAAGAATAAGACTGGGTAGTTGA
>MU186500.1:0-51990 GCA_016904865.1 Pissodes strobi | reverse complement strand
TTTGTTTAGGTTTTATATATTGTTTATTTATTTTTAAATGTTAATAAACTCATGTTCGATTTAAATTTTTTTAATGTTTCAGGGTATTTTCAGGACACCAAAAATTACTGCCTACAACACTTTTTTGAGGGGGTTTACTATTTTAACTCAAATTTATAACGTTTAATTTAAACCGATTGATCTTCAAGAATGTTATTTTATTTTATTGCTTTTTGAGGTTCCCAGGGCTGCAATATGACATCTGCTTACAGCGGCATAATATGCGGTTAATCCGGCCCTAGGGTCCGTTCGAAAACACCGCAAAGTACAGTAAAACTTCGCATTAAGAAAACATCACGAGGAGTAATGCTAACGTCAGAAAATCTTATCCATACTCAAAATTTAATAATTGTTTATAATAATAATTATACAGGCGACTGAGCAAACATCAAATATAATATGCATAAATTGTTGGAACGGGATATGATATTTAAAACAAACTACGATTCTTATTACAAACACAGATTACCATCGTATATTTCATCATTTCAACGTTAAGTAATTAATAAAAATAAAAATCACATTAATAACAAAAACATTTAATAATAATAATCTTTCCTGCTGCATCAAATTTGCACCTACCAATACACGCAATTTAAAAGGTACGTAAATCAAGTGGAATGACAATTGTTTAAATATGTAAACATTAATAAAACTAGCACTCAGGTTCAAAATACAAATTAGTCTAAAGGGACGTCAATACTTTTCTTACTATGATATTCTCGTCTTGCCTTCCCCGCAAATCCACAAACATATTCGATCTACCAGATACGAGCAAAAGAAATCTGCGAATAATACTTGAATCAGGACGTACTTAAACTAAAAAATAAAACGAGTTTTAGACAAACATTCAAATCTAATAATAGTTATATACTGCACTTAAACCATTTAAATTATATGAGCCATACAGAGAGCAATAAAACCAGGCGCATCTTGGCGTTCACCAACTGCGGCTTGACGTAATACAGGGTGTCCGGAAATAGCATCGCCAAATTACAGAGGGTGATTCTACATAAGAAAACATGAAATTTTTTTCATATGAACATGGGTCCGAAAATGTATAGTTTCCAAGATACAGGGTGTCAAACTTTTTATAGAAAATCAGTTTTTTGTTAATATGTTAAGTATGATTTTACTGATTTTGTTGAAATTTGGCAGTGTTATCTGTAGTAATAAGGGGCTTATTAGCCTTAACTAGATTAAAAATATAAAGTTCAGTGGCGTCCCGGAGGGCATCATACCGAATATTATTGACAAAAAAAGTGTGCGCCACTGACCTTTTCAAACATTTTATATTTTTTTCGTATTAAGCAACTAAAAATACAATATTTTTGATTCTCGAGTTGTTTTCATATCTTGCGTCATTTTCGATAAAAAAAGTAAAAACCGGTTTATTACATTTCCAAACTTTTTTGATAAAATCGATATTTTTATTTATATCTTAAAAATGCTTTTACCGATTTTGTTGAAATTTAATAGGGTTATCTGTAGTAATAGGCGGCTCATTTAGCCTTTACTAGATTAAAAATGTAATATCCAGTGGCGTCTCGGGGGGCATCATACCGAATATTATTGACAAAGAAATGTGCGCCGCTGACTCTTTTAAACATTTTATATTTTTTTCGTATTAAGCAGCTAAAAATACAACGTTTTTGTTTCTTGAATTGTTTTCGTATCTTGCTTCGTTTTCGAGAAAAAAAAATAAAAACCAGTTTATTACATTTCTTTAGGGCACCAAATTCTACATCAAACGCTGTAATAAACTGGTTTTATTTTTTTCTCGAAAGCGAAGCAAGATACGAAAACAAATATTAAGAAACAAAAATGTTGCATTTTTAGGTGCTTAATACGAAAAAAATATAAAATATTTAAAAGAGTCAGTGGCGCACATCTCTTTGTCAATAAAATTCGGTATGATGCCCCCTGGGACGCCTGTGGACATTATATTTTTAATCTAATAAAAGCTAAATGAGCCGCCTATTACTACAGATAACCCTATTAAATTTCAACAAAATCGGTAAAAGCATATTTAAGATATAAGTAAAAATATCGATTTTTTCAAAAAAGTTTGGAAATGTAACCAGTTTTTACTCTTTTTATCGAAAATGACGCAAGATACGAAAACAACTCGAGAATCAAAAATATTGTATTTTTAGTTGCTTAATACGAAAAAAATATAAAGTGTTTGAAAAAGTCAGCGGCGCACACTTTTTTGTCAATAATATTCGGTATGATGCCCTCCGCGACGCCACTGGACATTATATTTTTAATCTAATTAAGGCTAAATGAGCCCCTTATTACTACAGATAACCGTGCCAAATTTCAACAAAATCAGTAAAATCACACTTAAGATATTAACAAAAAACTGATTTTTTATAAAAAGTTTGACACCCTGTATCTTGGAAACTGTGCATTTTTGGACCAATGTTCATAGGAAAAAATGTTCATGTTTTCTTATGTAGAATCACCCTCTCTAATTTGGCGATGCTATTTCCGGACACCCTGTATAAGGTGTTCCGGTAACGAAAGATGCAACGCCACATTTGCTTATGGCGTTTTTATACAGTATGCACTGTATACTGTATAAAACGCCATAAGCCTTTTTTTTTAACTCGGATCACCGGATTTTAAGTTTTAAATTACAACCCCATGTATATAGCACCTCTTCTACTGTTCGACACACCTCAAACTGAAAACAGATACATTTTAGCGTTCTTAAATAAGATCAACTCAATAAGTTTCTAAAATATCTATGTAGATATCTAAAAAATGCGAATATTTTTTGAAAGCAAATATCTTTCAATGAACCCTGTATGTACGTAAACGTTAAAAAAACTTGACATTTCATCGAATCTCGTCTAGCTGATAAATGTGTATTATATTTTTTTATCAAAAAGTTATGGCATTTTTCAGTTATCTCCGTAGATATTTTAGGATATTTATTGAGCTGTCTTAGAACTTTAAACTTTATCTGTTTTAAGTTTCAGCTGTATTGATACAGTAGGCAGAAGTCCATTGGGTTGAAAATTTAACATGTAAAATTCTAGGAGCCGATCGCTCTACTGCCAGCTGGTATGAAAAAGTCTAATCTCTGTCATGCATTTCAAATAGTTTTTTAGTGATTTCAGCAATTTTTCTTGAGAAAAATATAATTTAATATTTCAAGCCGTTTGTGACTGCTGCTAGTACAAATCTAATAGATATCGCCGGCATTTTAGGCAACCATCCGTACACGTGATTCTTACCATAAATATAATGTTACACCAAAATCTAATGAACATGTGTCCTGCCTGGGGTAAAGTACAGGGTGGCTCGAATTCGTATCTATGTATGGGGAACTCGAAAACCGTAAGAGATACAGTGTCGGTCAAATTAAGGCAAAATTGCGCATTTAGGTGCCTAGCAATATGCCGTTTAGAAAGTTTTAAAATTGCTAGTATTTCCGGAGATATCCGGAAAAAACCGAAATTTTGAAAATTCGTTTTATTTTTTTCCTGGGCTCATTTTTTTTAATTTTATTAATATTTTTTTAATTATATATTTTGCTTTGGCGTAATTTTAAATAATTTAAGGTAGGTACTTTTAAAATTTTTATATTCTATAAAAATATTTTATTTTGTTTTTTGTATTAAGTGGAAAATTGGAGCGTATTAAAAATAAAAAATAGTAAAATTATTTCTTACGTGAATATGGCCATTATTACTCAAACAAGTTGCTTACTGCAAAGATAAAATATTCCCAAGTTTTAACCAATTAAAAAATTTATTTAATAGAGAACATCAAAAATGTATAATCATACTACGTGAAACTATAGGAACTTTGATGGAAAAACACCTGTGGAAAAGATGACAATAATTTAAAAATATATATATTATGGTCTGATGAGTGCATATTCAGTACTGTAGGTATTGATAACCGGAAAAACGTTCGATTTTGGGCAACTCAAAATCCTCGAGTAACTAGGGAAATTAAAAGATCCTTACAGGTGTGGTGACTGGTGCGGGCTCTTAGATAATAAAATTATGGAGCCAATTTTTATTGACGGGTTCTTAAATGGGGAAAAATATTTAAATTTATTGACCAATGATGTAGAAAATTTTCTGGAAATTATCTGGCATCAGGATGCACCCCTAGCACACAACGTTTTTCCGCTTATAAATTACATTAATGGGAAATACCAAACGTGGAATGGTCGCACTGGACCGCTTCGATGGCCGCCGAATAGCCCTGACTTGACGCCGCTTGATTCGTTCTTATCGGGATTTTTGCAAAATAAAGTATATGAAAACTCCCACGAAAAACGTAGAGGTTTTACGAACAAGAATAATTAAGGCCATTTAGGACACCAATGAGAATCATTTTATCATCAATTTTATATCAATAGTATAAATAAAATCCAGAGAGATTATATACAGTGCATTGAAATGAACATTAAACAGTTGTAAAAAGTTGTAGTAGATAATAATATTATATTTCTTAAACAAAAACAAAATCGCATTTTTCCTCATCTCTGTATGGCATTGATAGAAAGTCTTCCTGAGATTAAAACAATCACGGTGAATGACCAGTTTAAGGCCAGTACCTATGTGTACCTGATTTTTATTATTATTTTTTAGAAAACGGCAACTTTCATACGTCAATATCTTTTTATACGTCAAAATTAGGTATAGGGTGTGTTACATAAAAAATGTTTAGAATTGTAAGGAGAATGTAAAAATCTAATAAAAAAATGGGGTAGCAATTTGAAATAAGAAAATATGACCACGCCCAGACTTTCTGGAACACCCTGTAGATGAAAAAATTAGTTTTTCTAAAAATTTGTTTTAAACCATTAAACTTTTGCACTAAACACTTTTTCAGAAACGTCAAATAAAAAAGATAAAGGGGGGGTCAATGTATATAAAAAAAAACCTGTACATTGGGTACTGGGGCGCGACTTTTTGAGGCTAATACTGTTGTTATATGGCCAATATGGCTATACGGAACAGAAACTTGGTCACTAAAGGCCATATCCTTTCACAATATAGAGGCCCTTGAAAGGTAGATCCTACGAAGGCTACTTAAAACTATCTGGGTATCCATATAACAAATGATGCAGTTTCACAAAGAACAAAAGTGAATAATTGTTATATGCTTCTCTATGGATATAAGTAAATGGTATTTCTTGGTCTATATAATATAAATAAAAAAGCAAAAGCAAAGTGTTCTTTTTCGGAAGACCATAACATTAATATAGGATCTCGATTTTCAATTAGGTCCGGAGAGTGCGCGGCAACGTATTTGTTTACATGCATAGCAAAATCTGCCGATCGTACCGTTCCGAGCCGACCGATCCGAGTAGATTCAATGCGCGTCCTGCTTTAAGGCGCAACCAACACAAACTAACCCAACGCATGAAGAGCATGAACATTTAAATTACAGTCGTGCTATGGCGTAAAGCTAGCACGGGTACTGTTACTGTATATGCGTCCTGCAAGGTACCACATGCAACCGGTTTCGACTTTTCAAGTCTCGTCAGACAGACTATCAGGCACATTTCCCGAACCAAATTCAAAGCGAAGCCTCCAGATGAATCCTTGTTGTTGTAAAACATCGGCAAGATGCTAGATCGCATCGGGGTTCTGCAGACTATGCTGCTAGAACTATAAAAAATCTCAAGAAATGTTTTTAAAAATTGATTTTGTATTGGCTCTTTCTTCGCAGGTATACATTCAAGATAACATCGCAGACGCCTCCAAGATATTTAGAAGGCCCGAAGAGGGAACACGAACACACTAAGAAGCGTATGACATGACATAAGAAGAAGAAATAGTGACAGTTAAAGGCTCATTCGAAAAAACCCAGGGAGTTCCAAATTGTGGAGTAGAATCTTGTGCCGTCCAACTATTACTATCCATTACATACGTTTTAAGTGAGTTACAAATTACTCCGACGTTTCAAAGTTGAAATTTCATATATTTGCCTTTTGTTTCTGTTTAATTACACTAATCAAATTCCTGTTAAGGACCTGACCTACATGGTTATGTACAGGGTTATCCAACGAGAACTAGACAAGGCGATTTTTTGACTTTCCCTGTACTTTTATAAAAAAAACTGAAATAGCCATCTTATGTAATTTTCTCCCGCGGATATGTTCAGCAGAAAACAACAGCTGGCAGGAACGTCAAACTGGTGAGAGCAGTTTGATTACGGGGAGTGACGCCCCCGCAATTCCGAGTTGCCATGGGATATGGCCCATCAAATCCCATCCTCCTCCCCCAGGCTGGAGAACACCAAAGTACAAAGTCTGGGGCTGATTAATGACAGTTTGTGACAAGAGGGGCTGGCTGCATTGTATTGGCTGGCAGGAACGTCAGACTGGTGAGAGGAGTTTGATTACGGGGAGTGACGCCCCCGCCATTCCGAGTTGCCATGGGATATGGCGCATCAAATCCCATCGTCCTTCCCCAGGCTGGAGAACACCAAAGTGCAAAGTCTGGAGCCGATCAATGACAGTTTGTGACAAGAGGGGCTGCATTGAACGTCAACGGATCGTGGCAGGAACGTCAAACTGGTGAGAGCAGTTTGATTACGGGAAGTGACGCCCCCACCATTCCGAGTTGCCACGGGATGTGGCCCATCAAATCCCATCGTCCTCCTCCAGGCTGGGGAACACCAAAGTACAGGGTCTGGAGCTGATCACTGTGGAGTGATCCAACAAACCCCACTTTTACCCCTGTCAGACTAGGGACCGCCAAAGGAATGAGTCTGAGGCCGATGCTTCGAGTGGAAGCGGCCCTAGGTGGTATATGCATAAGCCTACTCGCATCGTCCGGTGAAAGACCACCACACCAGAATTGGGAAGCGCTAAGTGGTTTTCCCAAATCACGTTCCGCTTCCGCGCTGGTGGTCCCGGGTTCCACAGAAGGAATATATGGACATGATGGTGCTTCCAGGATCAAAATATTCCGGAAGTAAACTCCCCGGCCATTCGGATCTCCGGGCGCTGGATGGCCCTGGGAGCCCTTCATTCCGCATTTCACAGACAGCAAAGATACCGAACCAATTTAGAATAGATTTCTGCAACATAAGGGGCCTAAATACAAACATAAATTCGGTACACCAACATCTACAAGCAAATAGACCACACATATTAGCCCTTACAGAAACACAAGTATGTTCTACAACAACAACAGTGAACTACCTCTATCCTGGTTACGACTTACATACCCGATTTAGATATAAGTTCGGAATATGCCTTTTTGTCCGTAGCGACCTTTCATGTCACCGCGAGGAAACACTCGAACCGAACAACCTTGACGTCATGTGGCTCAAGTTCACCGCCAAGGGATTAACCAAGTTTATATGTTGTCTCTAACGCCCTCCGAGCGATAGAGCCTACCAAAGCTTTTTCTCAACACTAGCTACCACTTTTGACTCAATACAGGTCGATCACCCCAGTTCAGAAATAATCGTTCTGGGAGACTTCAATGCCCACAATACCAACTGGCTCAAACATCACAACAAGACCGACAACGAAGGTATAGAAGCTGAAGCATTTGCCATCAGCTGCGAGCTTACTCAACTTGTAGACGAACCAACTGGAATCTCAGAGAGGGGCGAATTCGCCGCCTTCCTGGATCTTTTTATGACCACCAATCCTGACAATTACAAGGTTACAGTTGGTCCGCCATTAGGTACCTCCGACCACAAACTTATTACAACGGTTTGTGAATTGCCACTCATACGGAAGGATCCACCATTGCCTCGTAAAATCAGGCATTACAGTTCTGCAAACTGGGACGATCTAAGGCAGTTCTACCTAGATTTTCCTTGGCTCGACGTCTGCTTTGCCACTGACCACCCGTCAGACTGCTGCGAAGAGGTCATGCAAGTAATCTCGTCAGAAATTGAAGCACACATCCCAAATTCCATCAAGTTACCATCAAAAGGAAAGCCCTGGTTCGACAAAAGATGCGAAAGAGCTGTAGGAAGGAAACAGCAAGCCCTATAAGTACTGGCAGCAAAATCAGACCGCTGAAAATCGCAATTATTTTATCGAAGCGAGAAACGAGTGCAAGCGTGTGATCGACGAAACTAAGGAGAAACACAATCAAAGGATCAGGAATAAACTTTTGCAATGCCCCAGTGGTTCCAGGAATTTCTGGTCGGTAGCAAAGGCAGTAAGTAACAACTTTACAAAAACGTCTCTCCCACCTTTGACGGACGAACGTGGCATCACGGCGACTACAGCCAAGGAAAAAGCAAACATGCTCACCAAAATGTTTTCATCGCACTCTACCTTAGACGTGCCCCAAGGCAAGACTCTCCCCACTATACCGAACATCAACACCACCATGGCAGAAGTCAAGTTTTCTCATCGTGATATTCGCAAAATCCTTAAAGAACTAGATACGCAAAAGGTATCAGGACCGGACGGAATACCTGCCATCGTGCTAAAGAACTGCGCCAACGAACTAACACCCGTTTTTTCCAGGCTTTTTTCTCTTTCTTACAGAAAAGGGATTTACCCATCCTCTTGGAAAGTCGCTCGAGTGCAACCTGTTCCAAAAAAAGGCAAGAAAACCACGCCCTCAAACTATCGCCCAATTGCCTTGCTTCCAATAATCTACAAAGTCATGGAACGTGTAGTCAACCAGCAACTACTCAAGTACCTCGAGAGTAACAGAATAATCAGCGATAATCAATACGGCTTTCGCAAAGAGAGATCGACAGGAGATATATTGGCCTATGTTACTCATATATGGAGTAGGGCAATTGAAAACTACGGAGAGTCTCGAGCGACTGCGTTGGATATTTCAAAGGCATTCGACAGAGTTTGGCATGACGGACTGCTCAACAAACTGCCGTCCTTGGGACTGCACGAACCGCAGCTGGCTGGCCAGTTTCCTTAAGAACCGATCCCTACATGTTGCAGTCGATGGACACATCTCGGACACATTCACCATCAACGCGGGCGTGCCTCAGGGCGCAATACTTTCACCAACTCTGTTCCTCATCTATATTAATGACCTGCTGATCGAAACGAATAATCCTGTTTACAGTTTTGCAGATGACAGTACCCTTGTCTCCCACTTTAGATCAGAAAAACCCTTACCAGCGACTGAGACTCATCACCGCAGACAGGAGCAGATTACAGCAATTAATCAAGACCTGGAGGAAGTTCAAACTTGGGGCTACCGAAATTTTGTTCAGTTCAATGCAGCAAAGACCCAAGCAGCAACGTTTACTAAGAGGGCCAATACAGCGGGCCCTGACATCATTATGGCAGGATCGACCATTCCTTCATCCTCGTCAATCGGGCTGCTGGGTGTCTCGGTCAACAGCAATATGTCATGGCATGACCATGTTGCTAACATCGCAAAATCAGCCTCCCAGAAGCTTGGTGCGTTATTTCGCAACAAAAAACTCTATACACCGCAGCAGTTGCACTTGCTGTACAAAGCGCAAATAAGACCGTGCTTAGAATATTGTTCATATATCTGGGGTGCCGCACCAAAGCGTACCCTAAAGCTGCTGGATTCCATTCAGAAGAGGGCTGTGCGTCTCGTCGGCGATCCGGAATCTGGATAGTCTGGAACATCGCAGACATGTGGCCGAGATGTCTCTGTTTTACAGATACCTTCACGGCAGATGTTGCCAGGATTTGGCCCGCATAATCCCGCCCCTGGCAACTCCTGTCAGGCAGTCCCGACAGACGGCAGGAGCGCACCAGTTCGTCGTACAACTAAAACACCTAGAACATCGCTTTACCAGAACTCCTTTGTCTGGCGCACTGCATCACTGTGGAACTCACTTCCAGAACATCTGTTTCCCACTAATTACAACCTACAAATATTCAAGAACCGTGTCAATCAACATCTTCACACCGCTCGTCCAGCGCCATAGGATCTCCCTTTAGTGTGTGTGCCACTGCCATAAAAAAAAAATTGAACATCAAATAAAACTGCTAGCGGTCACTTTGATATTTTTTAAATGGAACACCCTGTATATTACTAAATTTTTGGACTATCTAGAAAAATCTAAACACATTTTGTGTATAATATCCTATACCTATCTTCAGCTGTTTACCAATTATTGACAGTTGAAAGTCGGGTATTTTGACACTTTGACAGGCTCTAAAATCTAAACCGCACAAGATCAAAGAAAACGGTTTGCTGATTCCAATCTTAAGTTTTCATAAACTATCGAATGGTAGTATCTTCGAATTTAACCTGCGGATAAAATTAACCGGAACTTTTACACCTCCGGTTAAATTCAAAGTTACTATCATTCGATAGCTTATGAAAACCCAAGATCGGAATGTGCAAACCGTTTTCTTTGATCTCGTGCGGTTCAGATTTTAGAGTCTGTCCAAGTGTCAAAATGCCCGACATTCAACTGTCAATATTTGGTGAACAGCTAGAGAGTCCAAAAATGTAGTAATATACAGGGTGTTCCATTTAAAAATATATCAAAGTGACCCCCAGCACTTTTTGATGTTCAATTGTTTTTTGCTGCATATCCGAATTCGCGGGAGAAAATTACATAAGATGGCTATTTCAGTTTTTTTTTTATAAAAGTACAGGGAAAGTCAAAAAATGGCCTTGTCTAGTCCTCGTTGCATAACGCTGTACATTATCAGAAGCCAGACACCTATATTATCCAGGTGTTGCTAATATAGAAACGAAAGCACCCAGACAAGTTGCTTTTCGTTCCAATTTTAAATCTCAAGAATGAAGCCGCTTATTAAGTTCATTCCCTATAAGTGTCCCGAGCTTCTCAGACATTAGGTAGTTTTTCTTATTGCTTTTCAAATTGTATTCTAGTGCCACTACAGACTTGATGTCACTCAAGAAAAACAACTAAGCAAAAGCAAGAACCTTTTTACCATCATTTATTATTATTACTAACAAAACAATTTTATATATTACACGAGATATGCGAAACCACTCCAAACCAACTATTTCGACAGTTGGTTAACCGCATTTTAGGACCCTGTTCGGAACGCAACACCAGAAAACTGTCAAATAAATCCAGATATGAAAGGCTAATGTTTGACGTTTAGGGTTGACACGGGTCAACCGACTAAACGTCAATTCCCGATTACTGAAGTGAAGCTTCGTTAGCGAGGGTAGTAAGTCGGAAAAAAATGAAAAAGTCAAATGAAACGAACAGCAAAGTGAAACACCACCTTAATTAAGCATGTTCCAGTATAGCTAGAGGGCTGACATTTTCAGGGCATATAGCCAGGGTAAAATGAGGATCCTGGACCCCGAACCCCTTCCCCCCCCAATTGGCAAGGAAGGGGGGAGAAGACAAAACTGAAATAATTAATTTCGGGAGAACCGAGATAAAGAGAGTCTTTTGTCGATATCTCCACAATGGAGCCTTGGATCGAAAATCTGACAAGCGATGATTTTTCGAAAAAATTGTGAAAAAATTTAAAAAAGAAACGTAAAAAACTGTTCGGCAAGTTAATAAAAGTACATATTATAAAAGGAAATAAGAAAAAATTATAATAAAAAACACATGAAAAGCCTTGAGCTTCACGGGGCCATCAGTGGGGGGAGGGATTACACCACCCGGATATCCAAAATTTTTCGAAAAAATGGGAAAAAATTTTAAAAAACGTTAAATTTTTTAAAAGTATTATGAAACGAAATAAGAAAAAAATAATAACGAAAGAAGCTTAAAAAAATAAAACCTCAATTCCTAATATCTCTTTCAGAAGTTTCACTTGAGTTGTGTGCTTATAAAGGTGAGGCACATATTTTTTTTTTAATTTTTAATTGGATTAAGACTGTCATAGGTTAGCAATTTGTTGATCATAGAGCGATCGAGCAAAGACCATAAAAAAAAAAAAATAATGCGCAAGCGTATGCCAAAGTAGAGTTTTTTAGACGCTTGTTCCCGAAGCATTCATAGATGAGTAGCGATGAAGGGTACAGGGTGAATGTCGCCCCCCTTTAACTTTTTTATTTTAAGTGCCCCAAAAAAATTAAAAGTATGGTTATGTAGGTACTGAAAAATACTTTTTTTTACTACTAACATGATAAATCACTATTATTTACTCCATTCCTCAAATGACAAGTAACATTTCTCACCCTAGGTAAATAATAATATTAAAAAAAAACCTAGGTCAATAATGAACCGGAAATAGTTATTTGTGTATTTAGAGCGCAAAGTAACGGATTGCCGCTCCAGAAAGAATCTTTCGAAGACGGCAATCTTACTTTGCGCTCGAAAAACACACAGAACTTTGTCTACAGCCGCATTTTTTCAAATTAAATGCACATTTTTCTCAATACCTTTTTCTAATCTTGGCAAATGACTGTCAGTTTTGACATATTATATTCGGGCTTCGGGCATATTCAGAACAGGAGTGCCAGCAACAAACTGTAACAAACGCACGACTGTCATTTATTTATCTTCTGTTTCCATGACCATTCATTCATAGCATACTCGGCGGAAAAAGTGAAAATTTTCTTTTCCATGTTCGCGCTAGAGCGCAAAAAAGGGATTGACGGCATTCGTCGATTTTGCGATTTAATTTCAATTTAGTAATTAGTTATTTTGCGCGCGGCTGTAGAAAAATGTCATTTAAGTTTCAACTTGTTAGTTTGACAACTAGTTGTCATTTCGGATTATTTGAAAAATGAGTAGGAAATGATTACTTTCAAAATCCAATCAATTCAAATAATGATAAACATTGTATCAGTGCTATTAGTAAAAAAAATATATACAGAATGAACCACTTTTCATGGCTCCCCATAGTATTCTTATTAATACTTGAATGTACACTCTCTTCGATTTTTCTGGCAACAAATCGCTACTTGCAATAGTTGCTGTCAGGAGGGGTACATAAAATTTTCACCCATTTTCTAATTATTTTATTCACACGTTACGGTTATAAGTTTTAGATAGCGTCTATCTTTCGGAAAATGGCATTTAAAATTAAATTCATTCTGTCAGTCAGACAACTGAACTTCCAGGCTACCTGATATTTCGAACTAATTGAAAAATAAGTAGAAAATGACTAATATAAAAATCAAATCGAATCAAATATGGTAATATATCCGTGTTAGTAGTAAAAAAAATTCTATATATACCTCGGTTGAGAAGGCCATTATTAACCTCGCACATTATATATAAAATTGGTCGGTAAATAATGTCTTACTTCTCAACCTAGGTATATAATATACTATTTTTCTGCGGGTAAAAAATATTTGAAAAATGATCAGTATACAGGGAAAAACAAAAGGACATTTTTTTTTCAATGGAACACCCTATATATGAATTTATTTTTCGATTCCTTGTAAAATTCTAAGCATATTTTATGTATGGTGTTATACCTCTAGAGTTAGTAGATTCACAGCTATAAACAGTTGAAAATCGGTACTTTGGCTACTTTTGACATTGGTAACAAGATCACTAGAGATGAAGTAAAATGAATTTCACATTCCTATCTTAACTTTTCAAGTGCTATCTGACGGTACTAACTGGCAGGCGGTACCATGGATACCAAATCTGTTACCTCGGTAGGTACCATCAGTTAGCACCATCAGATAGCTCTTGGAAAGTTAAGATGGGAATGTGAAATTAATTTTACTCCATCTATAATGGTCTTGTGCTACCAAGGTGAAGCCAGAGTACCGATTTTCAACTGTTTATAGCTGTGAAACTACTAACTCTAGAGGTATAACATCATACATAAAATATGCTTAGAATTTTACGAGGAATCGAAAAATAAATTCATATATAGGGTGTTCCATTGGAAAAAAATAACTTTTTGTTTTTCTCTGTATACTGATCATCTTTCCAATATTTTTTATACGCAGAAAAAAAGTATTTTTCAGTACCTACATAACCATACTTTTAATTTTTTTGGGACACTTAAAATAAAAAAAATGAAAGGAGGGCGACATTATAGAGGATCACCCTGTACTTGCCATTTTGGTATAACTAACCCGCTGACCGATGAGTAAACTATTCCCTAACGGGCTCTTACCAACGAAAAATTGCTAGAAGTGAACTGCCAAAACCTACTTATATATTCAAAAAAAAAAAAAAGATTTCGGATTATTTTTAAATTTGAAATATTTACTTGACAGCAAAATCAATGAGATTTTTTCATTTACTATTACTTCTAAGCATTTTGATCAGACTTCTAGAGAAACTCATTAGGACTACTTTCTGAAAACCGCATCCCCATCTATGGGCCATGGACGCTTGTTTGACAGATTGATTAAATTAACAAACATGGAACATACACCCAGAACGAAGGTATTTTCTCGTTAAAAAAATCTCAATATTTTGAGGGTATAAATCTAGCAACAGCGGTATCTATTACGCCCTACATCTGCCACTTAAACAGAAAATTTAAATTTTGTAAGTAAATGTAAGATTTCTCCCGCATATATCCAAAAAATATCATACTTACGTCCTCTGGAAAATCTATTATTTCGAATTGAGCAGACAGTTCGGGCATAATTCCTAAAGTTAGTGCTAAAACAACACCACTGGACACGAGAATACTGTATAATAATGCTTTGTTTTTTGTTAGGCTTTCCATATATGGATTACCCTAAAATAAAATGAATATAAGATTAGAATGAAAAATTGGTCAACAACATAATAGGCACATATATTTTAAGAATAAATTCAACTTCCTTACACTACCCTTACACGATAAGGTTCAGGGATGGATAAACCCTCGAATAATGTATGCATTGCTTAAGGGTAGTGACGGGCACAGGTAAGTATTACCTGTAAATTACCGTAAGTTACTTCAAATTACCCAGCTATATGTAATATTGTCGCCACGAGGTAATTTAGGGTCAGTAAGTTTTTAGGGTTATATTCTCAAGAATATTACCATTGAATTATGTTAAGTTGATACGAATAAGATGGAAAAAAGCGTATGTAGCAAGTAAAGAAAGATTAATGTTTTGATATCGTAAATTGACGGTTTGCCTATAAAAAGTAATGAAGAAGAGTTTCTGTGCAGTTTTTGGAAGTGGAAAAGGTATGCTTAATAAGCCTTTTCATTTTGTGACATACCTTTTAGATCCCACCAACTTTATTTGCGGGCTGATTTAACAATATGCAGATGCCATTGGGTTCAACCGTAATTTAATTTCCAAACACTCCTTATTTGTTGAAAATTAAGCTCTTTTTAGAACTAACGAAGTATTTGGGGAAGTGCAAACTGTGGGCAATTTTGTTTGGGAGACAGGTAAAAAAATAAATACAAATATATGAGGGTGAAGTATTTTGCTCAAAAACGAAATTGAATGATGTGCCATGTTCAAGTGATCAGATTTTTAATAAGGAAACACAAATATCATTATCAAATGCAGAAGGCCAAGAAGGATATCTCCAACGGATTGCAACAATTAACAGCAATTAAAATAAACGCAAATAAGGTGTCTAATACCTTCTAATAAAACTTAGATTCTACTATTTTTGACAGTCTGTATGTTTAAACTATGTTTTCAGTATCACATTCAGTTATTTTTCATATTTAAAAGTTTATACATATATTTTTCTATATAATTTTGTTATATTAGAATATTTTTTTATTGACGGTATTTTAATTAAAAAAAATTAACACATGAATGCTTAATTTTTATTAATAATTCTCAATCAGAAGCAAATTATAAATTAAAGTTAACATACGCAAAATTACGTTATTAGCGCAATATGTTCTTACCATTAGGCCTGATAATGTGACGGGATTTAACTTACAGCATTCAAGCTCTAGTCAACATCGATGAAGGAGGTACCTCCTTCGGTAATGTATACGAATTGGATCAGCAAACCATAGGTACCTGAACACGGCCGACATAGATGTGATATCGACATTGATTTACTTAAAACTTAAATCGTAGAAAAATCTTTCTTATTCTATGAGAAATTATGTACCTATTGATTATTTTATATAGATGAAATGCGACTAAGCACAATTACTCCTAAAGACCAAGCTGCTGAAATTAGCTATCACTGTGATGTATAATAATAATTATACTTACTCTATAATTAATAGCGAAGGTAGCTATTTGCAATGCCATAGATATTATGTAAACAGTGCTATTTATAATATTGGGTTGAAATAGTTCATCCTCCTCCTCTTCCGTCAGCTTTTTGACATTTTCTGTTGAATTAAGTTTAGTTTCATCGCTAAAAATATACAAACAGGCATATTGATTCAAAAATTTGGACGGTATTAAACACAATTTAAAGTAGAGCTTTAAAAGGTTAATGAAGCTTCTAATGTAAATCACAGCGTTGACATATGTCCAGATTTTTTTAAAACACACTGCTAAAAGCATGTGTATCTATTTAAAAAATATTTCCAAAATACTATGTCAAAAATTAAAACAAAATCAATATGTCGAAGCGCTTATATACATGTTATATGTGATATATTCTACTCTAATGAACTTTAATAACCCATGATTGCCACATACGCCTCAATTACAACTTGACCCGATATTTCCAGGATTGAAACATCAGCAAGCGTAGCAAAAACCGTGAATTACGCTGATATTGCAAACGAATATATTATGGCATATCATCTGCATGTGTGCATTTATGCAAACCGTGTGAACTATGATGACACTGCAAAAGATAGTTTATAAATAGGCAAAAGGAGGCTTTATTTAGTTAGTATTAAAGTAGTATTAAATTAGAATTAATCAGTAATTGTTAACCGTTAGATTTAACTATGTTGGGGTTTGGAACCTTCGGCAACATGCACTAAAACTGAGCTTTATCCACAATACCGAAACAGAATTTTAGCACTCGACGCGCGTTTCGCTAACCATGTTAGCATCATCAGGAGATGATTATTAAGCAAAAATTCTGTTTCGGTATTGTGGATAAAGCTCAGTTTTAGTTAGATTTAACGTAATAGTTTTAGTACTCAATTTTATATATTTTTAAATAAAATAAAGAAATAAGTTCCTTTAAAGAAAAGTGTTTTTAAAAAGTGAAATCAAGTTTTGAAGATTTAGCAATTGACGCAGTCGCTGTAGGATTCGGAAACGTCAACAGAACAGGAACAAGCCCAACTGTCGACGGCGCCGGCGGATTCTAATCTCTTAACGAAAAAAGTACCAAGAAACTCCAGAACTACCCGAGGCGTCCTAACTCCAAGGCAGCAACGGAAGGAACACTTAGTGAAGCCCCTGATCAAAAATTAGCCCAATGTAGCTTAATCGATACAATAGCCCTTAACACCCTTCTTTCTAACAGGTTTAGAACCGCGACTTGGACAGATAATTCGAGCTGGAAATCCCAGAGACCTTCTCGATGCCCATGTAAGAATTAGACGCGAACTCCAACTTTCCTACTTTGAAACTCAAAAAGTGGGAAAGCCAGTAAATATTAAACCAGCTTCTCAAATTGAAAGACCCCCAGTTCAACCCCCAAAGTGGACGTTTGGGACATCTAGCAAATAAATGCCGATCCCAACAAATGCAACGCCCTAATCAATATCAAAATAACTCTCCAACCTTCCAGAGACAAGGTTTGACTCCAAATAACTCCCAAATATTCCCAAAAAAATCAATCTCAATTTCGCCCGTCAGTTATTCAGAGAAACCCCAGTTTTAATTCTAACCAACATCGAACTCACCATATGAATTATGACTCACAAACTTATCAACAGGAATCATATCAATTCCATGACACCCCATACTACAACGACAATAATCACAACAACTCAGAATATTATGACCTAAACGACCAAAATATCTACGATCAATCCGCACCTGCTTTCGATAGTAACGACTATCAAAATTTTCTGGCACTTCCAAACCAAAACCACCCTCCGAACAAGGTATCTCCAGCAACAAATTCATTAGAAGAAATCCAAAACCAAATCCAGGCCCTCAACCTGGACGATATGAACCCCAACCTGAATTTTCCAGAACAGAATTTTCTTTAAACCCGCTTCTGACAGTAAATTCAAAGAATTTATATTATATTAACGAAGCATCCAATCAATTCAAACTTCTTATTGACACTGGAGCTGGCATACCTATTTTAAAGAAAATATCGCCCAAAAATGTCGTCAAAAATTTCCTGAAAACGTGACCATTCAGAGAATTACTAATCAAAAACTCCACATAACAAAATCCACCCTTGTGCCATTTAATAAAAGCGATCCTCACAAAATTTTTATCTATGACTTAGATATAGAATTCGATGGAATTTTAGGCTTAGACTTTTTGGAACACTACCAATGCATAATTAACTTAAAATCTAAATAACTTATAACAAATTTTAAAACCATCCCTTTGCATAAAGTCGATGCTAAATTCAATAATAATCCTCAAAATAATACAAATAATATTATTAACAAAGTTCTAATCGAAGGTCGTGTAGAACAAACGGAGAGTTTTTAACGACAATAATTAACGCAAACGTAGTTCCCAAAACCGTTGACTTTTCTGACCTTCTGATCAAACCTTTAGAAAACTCGGAACCCATTCTAAATTTAAATAATCACGGAACCGATTGACACAATACAATTTATTCAAAACGAATTAAGAACGGACCATTTAAACTTAGAAGAGAAACAAGCTATAATCCAACTCTGCTTAGATTACGAAGATATATTCTATATAGAAGGAGACAAAGTCACATTTACGAACGAAATTAAACATACAGTTAAAACAAATAATGCCAGACCCGTATTCACAAAATCATATAGGTATCCACAAGTGCATAAGGAAAAAGTGAAGACACAAATTGGAAAAATGTTAGATCAAGGAATTATACGCCCTTCAGTATCACCCTGGTCATCCCCAGTTTGGGTCGTCCCCAAAAAGCTTGATGCCTCTGGCAGACAGAAATGGCGCATAGTAACAGACTACAGGAAACTCAATGAACTATCTGTAGATGACAAATACCCTTTGCCCAATATATCCGATCTTCTAGACCAACCTGGCAAATGCCAATAGTTCACCACCTTAGATTTGACATCAGGTTTCCATCAAATCGAAATTAACCCCATTGATATTCCGAAAACCGCATTTTCGGTTGAGAACGGTCATTACGAATTTGTTCGTATGCCGTTTGGTTTAAAGAATGCCCCGTCCACCTTCCAGCGTGTCATGGACAACATCCTGTTAGGTATTCAAAACGAACGTTGCCTGGTCTACATGGATGATAAAATCATCTGTTCTCCCACCATCCATGAACATTTAGATCATCTTAAAGAAGTCTTTAAACGTCTTCGTAAAGCAAACCTCAAAATTCAGCCGGACAAATGCGAATTTCTCCGCAAAGAAGTGGCTTACCTCGGACATCTTGTCATCAATGATGGTGTTAAGCCAAATCTAGCTAAAGTAGACTGTATTCGACGATTTCCAGAACCCAAATCCCAGAAGGAGATTAAGTCTTTCCTTGGATTTGTAAGTTATTACCGTCGATTCATACCTAATTTCGCTAAAATGTCCAAGCCGTTAACAAGACTACTTCAAAAAGTTGTTTATTTTCCATTCTGACTGTAAAACTGCATTCGACACGCTTAAAAAAGCGTTAATATCCGATCCCATTTTGATATATCCCCATTTCGAGGAACCATTCCTCCTTACAACGGACGCCAGTGCGTTCGCAATTGGTGCCGTCCTTTCTCAAGATCCCGTGGGAAAAGACCTCCCTATAGCTTCTGCTTCTAAGACACTTTGCAGCACCGAAACTAAATATTCTACAATAGAACGAGAACTTCTTGCTATTGTCTGGGCTGTCAAGCATTTCCGTCCGTATATTTTCGGGAGAAAATTCACCCTTATCACGGATCATAGACCACTAACATGGCTCTTTTCGATTAAAGATTCAGGTAGCCGACTAGCAAGATGGCGCTTAAAACTGGAAGAATACAACTACAAGATAGAACATAAACCTAGCAAAATAAATAAGAACGCACACGCGTTATCCAGAATCAAGATAAACCATTTACAGGAATGTGCAAAACTAAAAACTAAAATTCGAATTTTTGCATCTAACGAAGAGCCAGTGGAAAGCGACAGCGAGGAAACAGATACATTCAATATTGACGACATTACTGAAGGCAACCAAACCATATTAAACGAATTCAACAAATTTGCAGACCTACATATATAAAATCAGATCCTTGGTTGATTATTCAAAGATCGAAGCTTCGAACTCCCAACTTCTAGATAAATCTCATAAGGACATAATTACGTTCTTCTGGCAAAATAAATTAGAAGACATGCACAAAATAATCGATGACATCTTCGAAGAAAACAACGACTTCAAAGATAAAGAAATTAATATAGTCAGTAGCAAAACAGTAAAGAACAGAAGATATTTCATCATTTCGATTCCATTTGATCCAGAGATTGTAGGGCAACACCTTTTCTACATCCTGTTCAAAGCACAAAATGAATTTGAGGCTTCCAAAATATACTGTGTAGAAAACAATTTGGAATTATCCATATTGGAAATGTTGTCTTACATTTTAGCTGACAAAGACGTGAAATTCAAAATCTGCCAAGATCTAGTCAAGACACCAGCAGAAGATGAAATTCCTCAAATCCTGGACTATTACCACCACGGAAACACAAACCTACCAACGAAACAGTCAGACGAATAAAACAAAAATAAAACTGGCCAAACCTTATTAAAGACGTGAAAAAGCTAATAAAAAGTTGTGAGATATGCCAAAAGGTCAAAATATGTCGGAAAAATCTCAGTAGACCACTAGTCATCACGGAAACGCCAAGAACACCATTCGAAAGAATCAATATTGATGTCTTCAAATACCCTACCAGAAACCACCCGCTTACAATAAGAGACGAACTAACTAAATTTACCCAAGTCTACCCTCTGACAGATAAAACAGCTAAATCAATTGTTAACACTCTCTTAGCATTCTTTCAACATTATGGTACCCCGCTAAGGATCCATTGCGACTATGGACGCTAATTCAATAACGCATTCATGAAAGATCTTTGTTTTCTATTTGATATAAAGCCATCATTCTCAAGCGCCAGCCACCCACAATCCAACGAGTCAGTAGAAAGATTTCACGCGACTCTTTCGGAAATGATTCGCGCAACATATATTTAACGTTCTGCCAAAAAACAGAACTCATGGTTTTACACCATTCGAACGCTTATTCGGGCATATGTCAAACAGACCTCCCGAAACACTATACAACCAAAAAGGACTTGTATCGAAATACGTACGAGATTTAAATAATCGCATGGAATACTATTATAAAGTAGAAGAGAAAAATCTAAAGTTAGATTTGATCAAACGTTATCAAAGAACCCATATTCATACGAAGTAGGCGACAAAGTATACTTAAAAAAATATCAAACCAAAACAAAGGCTGCAAACCAATTTAACGGTCCATTCGAAATAACAGAAATTTTTCAAAATTCAGCAATCCTTCTTAATCCTCAAACAAAACAATCTACCAAAATAAATTTCGATAGACTGAAACCTTATTCTGAATAAGTTTTTTCTTTCCAGACACTTCGGGCTATTCACAGCTCTCTCAGTCCTCAATAACATCGATAAACAACACTATCGGAAATTTTCTCCAAGAAGAAGGAACCATTAAAATATCGAATAATAAATGGACACTTCTTGTATACAAAGAACTCCTTCCTATCAGAGATGTAATTTCAAAGAACGATAAAATCCTAGACAACCTTCTAGATACCTTCATAATTGTAGACTCACCTCGAATGACTACATTTAAAGGAGAAATACAAACACAGGTTGGTCTCCTCAGACAAATTTCCAATTCAGTCAGTCTTAAATATACAGAGGTCATTGCTGACACTCAGAATTTCCACTATAGGGAACGGCGCGGACTCATTAACGGCACCGGAACTATTTAGAAAACTATAACGGGAAACCTAGATTCCTCAGATGCCGAATATTTTAACGACTGTATAGAAAAGCTTACTAACGATGAACAACATATAGAAATCTCATGAAAAATCAAATATCCGTGACAACCTCAGTAGTTAAAAGTTTCAATGCCACCATTCAACAATTACAAGTGGATGAGCAAACATTTAATGATAATATAGAAAACATTCAAAAGTCAATCTTAGACATTTCAGATGATCTTGTTTTCTATAATGCAAAAGTAAGGATCTTAGACTTGTGTGAATCTCTAATGGAGAGCTATTCATTTATAGAAAACTCTTTAAATGATATACTTAACGCCATAACCTTTGCTCCCTTAAAGATCCTTCATAGCTCAATTATCACCCCACTAGATCTGACCGACTCCTTAAGACATATTTATCAAGCTTTACATAAAAACAATTTACGTTTACCAGCTTATTCTTCTAATCTTGCAAAATATATTGATATTATAGAATTAGAAGCATATCAATCGGACTCCAAGGCAATATTTGTCCTTAAAATTCCCCAATTAGATCCCGAAACGTACACTCAGTACCACTTATATCCAATTCCTATCCCAGATAATCCAACAGGGTTTCATCACATCATTTCTACCACTCAAAAATATGTCGCGAAAAATGATGATTCGATGCTTTACATCACTCCAAAGCTTAGGCAAATGCAAAATCCTTGGCCTAAACAAGAAGATTTGTTCTGAAGTACTCCCACACCCGATTGACAGTGACTCGATCTGCGAAGCTCAACTCCTGTGGCAGCCAAGTCGAACTTTACCAAGAACATGCCAAACCAACCTGCTCATACCTACGGAATACAACGTTCAGGAAATCGACCAAAACCTTTGGTTGGTAACAATATCAGATCCTTTACCAATTACAACCAAATGTGAAGGGAGACAGGACTATACACAGATCATAAACATAAACATCATCTTGCGACTTCAATCGAACTGTAACGCCTTCATAGGTAGCACGAGAGTTCATGCTAAACGAGTGACTGATGTCTACCAGAACATCACTTACAGGAATCTTCAAATTGAGATTCCCTATAATTGCTGTGAACATGTCCCAAGGAAACCATCCTTGCCGGATATCAAACCCCTCAAACTCAACAAGATCGACACGGATGATCTTAAGAACTGGATAGATCATCAACCAACCCTTCATCGACAGACACCTATCCTGGTTCACAATAACAACGATAACCTTAGTCGTTGCTCTAGTAGCTCTTGTTTTGTTCTGAACCTAGATTTGTTATCTGTTATAATCTTAAAATGTGCCCTATCGTTTTTCAGGAAACCAAATCCATTAAGCAAATTATTTTATCCAAATACATGCTATATGAAAAATTAATATCTCGGCATTTCATTGTAGGATTTCAATGAATCACCAGCTCTCTCACAAAACAATGAAACCTACTTTGTGCATGTTTCACTTAACAGATTTAAATCAATGTATCCAGTAATTACGAATTTAAAGCTTGCATGTTCAATTATCGCAAAATTTCCCATACGATACCGATACATATAGACATCAGTTGATCACTAGTCATAGTCAAATAAATCAGAAAATATAAATGTTCAAATGGTATAATTAAAAATAGGAGAGGGCTTCACAGATAAAACTAATCATACACATATTTCCGAAACTAGTTAAAATAAGTAGCAATTTATTTTAAGATGCCTTTTAACTTGGCATTCTTTCAGATTTCGAATAACTAAGAACTTATACTATATTATTGCTTTGATAAAATAATAATAACTTCATCGTCCCTATTGAGTATAAATATATTTCGACTTACATGGGAGTTCTGGATTTAGCAGCTTGCACTAGATATATCAGACACACAAAATGTACAGCAAATTGCAGCAGTACTGTCGAAATTGTATACCAGTTAAAAATAGTTGGTAGGGGTCTCTGAGTAGACAGTGTCTTTAAGGGCTAAAATTTAGAAAAATATTATTGTTCAAAAACAAATTCAGTTTTTCTGATGTTTGCAAATATGCAATTATTTCGCTTATATAAGGTAAATATTAGTGGGGTTTACCTTCGAACGCGATATAAACAAAAAGCATGCAGCCAACAAGAATCCTTGCAAGGTGGCCTGCATATCTCTTAATTTTATTCCATCCAAATAAAGCACTGACTGGGTGTACGCCAAAATGAGAGCGTTCAATGCCAGAATTTTGAACATTTGCAGAGTTGTTACCAAAGTGCATCTGCCTTGTTTGATAATATGACAAACTGAAAATTACATATTATTATTGCATTTTAATATTTTTCATAATGCATATTTTGTATGTTCATTTAATCAAATCTCGTTAAACTTTCTTGATTACTTAGCTTGTGATAGGTAAAACAACTAAGTTGGGGTTCGGAACTTTCCGCAAAATACACTACAGCACAGTTTTATCCACAATACCGAAACATAACTTTTAAACTCGACGCACGTTTGTTTGAATCCTGAATATGCTAACATGGTTAACAAAACGCGCGTCGAGTGCAAAAAATCTGTTTCGGTATTGTGGATAAAACTGTGTTTAAGTGCAAATCATACAATTAAATCAATTTGAACATCAATTTAAAATAATTCAATATTGACCTTGATATGCGTTTCCTAATTGAAAATTACATTTTTACATTATCAGATTAAAAGAGGGCAAGATTATAACAGGTTATTTGTTTATTCTCAAAAAATGATTCAAAATGTTGAGATGAGATTTTTCTAGAAACCAGCTAAATGCTAAACGACCTTTGTAGTCAAGTTCCTATATGCACGAATATTTATTATATGGGTATGTTGTATTATGTAATACAAATTAAGAATTTGCAGACAGAATGATTTCAATAATCCTCGTTAAAAAATAGGCCTAAAACTAAGATATACAAAAGTAAATTGTTTAACTAGAATAAGAAAACTGTCCAAATAGTCTATTATCATAGGGCTCAAAAATGTCCGCTGGCTTCGATCTCGTGCTAAGTTTAAAAAATCCTTTTTTTATGAAAATGCTAATGGCCCAGATGAGATTTTTCAATGTTGGCATTTTCGAAAATCCCTTTTTTTCTAAATACGCACGTATCAAGATGGCGATGAGTAAAATTTAAAAAAAACATATTTTTGTTATTAATTAACCGATTTTTGAAAACAAATATCAAAATACTCGGGAGAATCCATATTTTCCAAAAAAAATATATTAAGAATTTTAAATGTGTAATTTCTGTGTAATTTACTTACCCGTCAATAGGGAACGTGAGCTGGTACTAGACCGAACACGAGACAGCTCAGATTTAGGCGAAAATGGGGACTCGGGGTTTTCGGGGTCGGGAAAAACGAATTTTGACATAAAAAACACTGTGGAACCTAGGGGGTAGGCTCCGCAAAAAAAAATCGATTTTATTGGTGGAAATCGACAAAACTCGGTGTGGTAGGTCAGACGGGTACCGTTTAAACGGAATTTTTTTTTGGAACCTAGTGGCCCCTATTTAGGGGCCGAGGTGATCCTGCGGAGATAGAGGGCTGACATTTTTCAAAATCTCCAGACATGAAGACGTGCAAAGATTTTGCAAATCCCTTTATTTTAATTTTAATAGAAGTTACTCGATCCTACGATGGAGTCCATTTAATTTTTGTTACATATAAGGAGAACTAATTAAAAAGTTTCACTAGGTATAAAACGTGTAAAAACTATTCTGATGCCACTTATCATGTTACAGATGCAACATTAATAAAAAATATTTCGCTCAGATTTTTTATCGAACTCAAAAACAAAAAGGAACTCACTGAATTTCTAACCAAAAAAGTTTTAGAAGGTGGAAAAATTAGGCATGTTGTTATCTCACATAATAACATAACTAGCTCAAATAAGCCTCTGATAGAAAATGTATTAAAAAATGATCATGAGGAAGCCGATACAATATTAATACTTCATGTGTGAGCGAATATTATGGAAAAGAAATCAAAATTGTAGTTTATAGTCCCGACACACGTTTTCATTCTTCTAGTTAGTTTTTATGAACGATTAGCCGAAAATATCTCGATGATAACTGACCGTGGGAAGACAAAATATAAATTGATATAAGGAAAGTGGCTTAATCATTAAGCAGTTCACACAGAAATGCGCTTATTGGTTTTCATGCATTTACTGGTACAGATATGATAGGAAGGTTTTCAAAAATAACTAAGGAATTTTGTGCGATTTTTTTTTTGGAAATGGATGAGTCATATAGCATACTGGCGGTTTTAGCGCTATTAGGCAATCAAGATAGTCCCACCGAAGAGACGGAGCTCAGTTTAGAAGAATTTGTATGTTTGCTCTACAAAAATAAAAATTACAAACGCACTAAAGATTTACGCTGGTACCTGTATTTCACCAAGGGACAAGAAGGGGAATACTTACCTCCAACGAATGATACTTTGAAACAACATATCTTAAGGTAAGATAACTAGGTAACTCAAAAAAAAGTCCTAATATTTTTGTATTAAATTTAGAGCAAATTATATGGCAACCATTTGGAAACATTCTTGCCAAAATACGCAAAGCCTTCCAGATCCAGCTCCATTGGACCCATCCCCCATGTTGAACCCACCAGCTCCGCAGAAGGATGCAGAAAGAAAATCTGCACTTTTCTGTTTAATAAATTTTTGCGTATGTTTTTTTAGTGTGACTATTTAAAACATTTTTAAATAAAAAATGTTAATTAGGTACTATATATTTTTTTAAAATTTTTTGTATAAATTTACATACAAAATTACACATTTAAAAGCTTTTATATATATTTTTTAGAAATAATCGATTTTTCAGAGTATCCTGTTTTTTTTTTTCGTTTTCAAAAATCGGTTAATTAATAACAAAAATATAATTTTAAAAAAAATTGTTCTCGACGCCATCTTGAAACGTGCCTATTTAGAAAAAAATTAATTTTCGAAATTGCCAACATTAAAAAACCTCATCTAGGCCATTAGCATTTTCAGGAAAAAAACCTTTTTCAAACTTAGCACGACATCGAAGCGAGCGGACCGTATGATACTTGACTAAAAGCAAAATAATAGTAATCAGCGAGAATATTACAAAATCATTCTGAACTCAAAATGTGATGTTTTTTACGCGACCATTATGTTAATTTAGAAAAAATCGTATCAAATGTTGTAATCCACAGGCAGATACTAAGTTATAAAGCTTGCTTGAAATCAACGTGATACCTTTCTTAGTAGTTTAATTTATATAAGAAAAAGTAATTCATACTCACTGCACATAATCGATGACAACCTACTGGTAAACGGAGATGCAATACTGGCATCTCCCAATTTGACCACCTGAGGCTGATCATCCTCCTCTAACTCTTTCATAAGTTTGTTCATTTTATTTTGCAGTCTATCCCTCTGTTCTATAACATTTCTTACATTGTTTGGCCTAGGGTTTCTTGCCGCCAGTCTTTCTCTCTCTTCTCGTTGTCGCCTCTCCTGTTCACGAGCTCTTTCGAGTTTTTCACGCCGTTCACGAAGATCTGGCAACTTCTCTGGGGCATTGGCCAAAATGGCAACACCGACGTCGGCATGTTTTAAAGCCCCGACATCATTTGTGCCATCTCCACACATCAGCGTGGTATAACCTAACGTTTTAAGATGAGTGACAACAAATTCCTTTTGTTTTGGAGCAAAGCGAGCAAATACAGTAATATATGGCAGCAATTTCAGAAATGTTGACATATAATGTTCTTTAAGGAAAGTAAAGCTATCGCCGGTGACGCAAAAATCGTATTTACTAATTAATTCTTTAATATCATGGTTTATAGAAAACTTATCTTTTTTATGGATGGACTCCCAAATAAAATCATCCTTTTCAACCTCTAAAAGAATCAAAATAGGTTTTGAAGTAAATTTCAATTCAACAGCTACATGACACGCTGTTAAAGGATTATCACCCGTTATCATAACGACCTTATGTGACGCGTTTTGCAGTTCTTTGATTGCATATTTGGAATCACTTTTTAAGGGACAAGATATAATAACAAAGCCTGCAAATTTCAGATCTGTTTCTATATCATCTCGGGATAAGTCTCTCAGTTGTTGACTAGAAAGTCTTCCTATTTCTCTGTAACCTAAAGCCAGCACTCTTGCTCCGCGTCTCGAGAGCTCCAAATAAACGTCATCATATTTTTCAGGTCGCTAAAAATAATTTGAAATATACTTAGTAGCTATTCTATTTCTACATATTTTATGAAAGTATAATATAAATAAAAATATAATCAATAATTATATTAGCGCAGTGACGCTTTCGTAAGATTATACTAAATACATCCAGAGTTGTCACCATCATAAGAAATTAATTCTTCAGCGGCACTATTGTTTAATGTCTACAAACCAATTTGTTTATATTTTATTCACTGGCATATTACTTTATACTTCACCATGTGCAAGTAACCAAGTTTTTTAAGTTTTTAATTTAGTTTAGTTTATCTTAGTTTGTTTGATGAGAGTACTTTAGCAGCACACTGGTTTCCTTTCGTTTCATTTCATTTTGTTTGTTTCTTTTAATTAAAAGCATGTATATGTACTACTCCTATTTTTAAGTATGCTTTGATAATGAGATGTAATTATTCTTATATGAATAAAGCTATATTTGATTTGATTTGAAATATATATACAGGCTGTAACAAATTCGAGGGTGACCATTGGGATCTCGTAAACTGTAAGAGATATGAAAATGTTTAAATTGGGGCAAAGTTGCGCATTTTGGGACGCAATACAATGCCGTTCAGAAATTGAAGAAATTTCTAATACTACCGGACAAATTCGGAAAAATCCGGAATTTTGAAAATTGGTTTTTATTTTTTCTGACTTTATTTGAAAAGATATGCCGAAATAAATGTCACATCATCACAGCTACTTTTTCCCCTCTACAAAATGCCCGTACTAATTTTACGATCCGACGTTTCGTCTCTGAGCAACCATCATCAACTTTGTTTTTGTGAATAAAAGAAAATGTTTGTTTAAACGATTTTTTTCTTCAAACGTCAGTAAATCCGTCATTACTCGACTGTGTAGGCGGCGGTAAAGTTTCGTTTTTCCTCCGCCGGAGCTTTACTTTTCACTTTTCCGCCGGCGGAGGTAAAAGTGTTGTCACAGCAACGTAGAGACAATACAAACAGACAACAAAATAAGCGTCAACAACTCAAGATTTATTACACTACTATTTGTATTTATCACTCAATTGTGACTGCATTTCTAAAAATCACTAATTTAGGAACAAATTGGTTATTATTTAATCGAACTTATTCAATAACTGCTTATCAATACGGAATTAAAACGCAATCGGAGACGTAATCTTAAAAAAATAATTATTGTTGACAGTGTCCACTGACAGCTTCATGTTACATTACCCCAGATAAACCCACACCAGATGCGAAACCTCCCGCCTAACGCATGAAACAAGAATTCGTTTAAAGCTCCGCCTCCTTGGGATGGCCAGCCATCTCAAGAAATAGTCAGGGCAAGCTCTAGTGTGATTCTAAACGCGAGCCACGCGAGTCTTTTGGTTTAGTCCGAAAGCGTTACGAAAAATAATTAATCTTTATTTTATTTTTGTTAAAAATGCCTGGTTATAAGTGCCTTTATTTGAATTATTCTACTAGAAGCGGTGGCGAAAAATCATTATTTAAATTACCCCGCGATCCTGGAAGGTATGTATAAATGTTGTTTAATGCACATTCCAGCAGACTTATTTCCAAAATTATTGCATATTCTAAAATCGAATGAGCATTCAATTAAATTTGAAAACTGGCAGATACAATGTTATAGTTAAATCTTTTTTAAATCCAACTCATGTTATACAGTGTCCGCCAGAATATTGGCCATATATGGGAAATTTTTGTATTATTATGATATCGGAACTTTTGTTTTAACCAATCAATTCTGCATGTCTGACAATCTAAAAATGCATTTTAACATAGAGATCGTGTTAGTTTGTTTATCTAAACTTAAATTTGATTATAACGTATCGAAATCGGTTCAAATGACTAAGATAAATTGGAACTAACTGAAACTAACCAAAAGTTTATTGAACGACTAACCAAAACTAACCAACAGCACCAAAACGGGCTGAAACGTATCGGAACAGATTACAAAAATTAAAGTAAGATAAAACTAATCAAAACGAACCGAATTTTGGCGACTAACCAAAACTAACCGAAAACATTAAATTTGATTATAACGTGTCGGAACCAGTTCAAATAACTAAAATAAATTGGAACTAACTGAAACTAACCGAAAGTTGATTGGACCACTAACCCAAACTAACCATAAGGGCCAAAACGAGCTAATCGGAACAGGTTACAAAAATTAAAGTAAGTTAAAATTAACCAAAACGAACCGAATTTTGGCGACTAACGAAAACAAACCACAAACATTAAATTTGATTATAACGTAACGGAACCGGGTCAAGTGACTAACATAATTTGGAACTAACTGAAAGTAACCGAAAGTTGATTGAATGACTAACCAAAACTAACCAAAGGTAACTAAAAGCACCAAAACGGGCTAAAACTTATCAGAACAGATTACAAATGTTAAGTTAAAACTAACCTAAATTAACCGAATTTTGGCGACTAACCAAAACTAACCAAACACATTAAAATTGCTTAAAAAGTACCGGAACCGGTTCAAATGACTAAAATATATTAAAACTAACTGAACTTTACCGAAAGTTGATTGAACGACTAACCAAAAGTTTCCAAAACACCCAAACGGGCTAAAACGCATCTAAATAGATTAAAAATATCGAAGTAAGTTCAAACTAACCCAAATTAACCGATTTTTGGTGACTAACCAAAACTAACCAAAAACATTAAAAATACCGTCTCGGTACCGGTTAAAATGACTAAAATAAATTGGAACTAACTGAATTTTACCTGAAGTTGATTGAACGACTAACCAAAAGTAAGAAAAAGCATCAAATCGGTCTAAAACGTATCGAAATAGATTAAAAATATTAAAACTTATCCAAATTAACCGAATTTTGGTGACTAACCAAAAACACTAAAATTGTTTATAACATATGGGAACTGGTTAAAATGATTAAAATACATTAAAACTAACTGAAACTAACTGACAGTTGATTGAACTACTAACCAATACTAACCAAAAGCACCAGAAAGGGCTAAAACATATCGGAACATAATTAAAATAAAAATATTAAGGTAAGTTGAAACTAACTTTAATTAACCGAATTTTGGCGACTAACTAAAATTAACCAAAACATTAAAATTGGTTATGACGTATCGGATCCGGTTCGAATGACTGAAATAAATTAAAATTAACTAAAACTAACCGAAAACTGATTGAATGACTAACCATAACAAATGAGAAGTAGGCATAAACACCAAAAAGGGCTAAAACGTATCGGAACTGATTAAAGGTATTAAAATAAGTAACTAACCCAAATTAACCGAATTTTGACGACTAACTAAAATTAACCAAAAACGTTTAAATTGGTTATAATGTATCGGAACCTGTCCAATTGACCAAAAAAATTAGAACTGGCTGAAAGTATCCGAACGTTGATTGAATGACTACCAAAAACTACCCAAAAGTAACTAAAAGCCCCAAAACGGGATAAAACGTATCGAAATTGATTAAAACTATGGAAGTATGTTAAAACTAATACAAATTAACCAAATTTTGGTGACTAACCAAAAACACTAAAATTGGGTATAACGTATAGGAACTGGTTCAAATGACTAAAATAAATTAAAACTAACTGAACTTTACCGAAAGTTGATTGAACGACTAACCAAAAGTTGCCAAAACACCCAAACGGGCTAAAACGCATCTAAATAGATTAAAAATATCGAAGTAAGTTCAAACTAACCCAAATTAACCGATTTTTGGTGACTAACCAAAACTAACCAAAAACATTAAAAATACCGTCTTGGTACCGGTTAAAATGACTAAAATAAATTGGAACTGAATTTTACCTGAAGTTGATTGAAAGACTAACCAAAAGTAAGAAAAAGCATCCAATCGGGCTAAAACGTATGGAAATAGATTAAAAATATTAAAACTTATCCAAATTAACCGAATTTTGGTGACTAACCAAAAATAACCAAAAACACAAAAATTTCGGTTAATTTCAGTCAGTTTTAATTTATTTTTGTCATTTGAAGAGTTTCCGTACGTTATCAATTTTTGTTTTTTTGGTTAGTTTTGGTTAGTCATTCAATCAACTTTTGGTTACTTTCAGTTAGTTCCAATTTATTTTCGTCATTTGAACCGGTTGCGATGCGTTATAACTAGTTTTTGGTCAATTTAAGTTAGTCGCCAGACTTCGGTTAAATTCAACTTATTTTAATATTTTTAATCTGTGCCGATATGTTTTAGCCCTTTTTGGTGCTTTTGGATACTTTTAGTTAGTTTTGGATAGTCGTTCAATCAATTTTCGGTTGATTTCAGTAAGTTTTAAATTATTTTAGTCATTTGAACCAGTTCCGATACGTTATAACCAATTTTATTGCTTTTGGTTAGTTTAGGTTAGTCGCCAATATTCGGTTAATTTGGGTTAGTTTTAACTTACTTTAATATTTTGGATCTGTTCCGATACATTTTAGCCCGTTTTGGTGCTTCTATTTGCTTTTGGTTTGGTTATTCAATCAACTTTCGGTTACTTCTAGCTAGTTCCAATTTATATTAGTTGTTTGAAGCGGTTCCGATATGTTTTAATCAAATTTAATGATTTGGTTAGTTTTGGTTACTTTTAAAATTTGGCTCGTTTTGGTTAGTTTTAACTTATTTGTTTGTAACCTGTTTACGTTTTAGTCCGTTTTGGTGCTTTTGGTTACTTTTGGTTAGTCGGTAAATAAACTTTTGGTTAGTTTCAGTTAGTTCCAATTTATTTTCGTTATTTGAACGGGTTGCGATACGTTATAACCAGTTTAAATGTTTTTGGCCAATTTAAGTTAGTCTCCACACTTCGGTTAAATTCCACTTATTTTAATATTTTTAATCTGTGCCGATACGTTTTAGCCCCTTTTGGTGCTTTTGGATACTTTTGGTGAGTCGTTCAATCAATTTTCGATTGATTTCAATTAGTTTTAAATTATTTCATTCATTTGAACCAGTTCCGATACGTTATAACCAATTTTAATGTTTTTGGCTAGTTTAGGTTAGTCGCCAATATTCGGTTAATTTGGGTTAGTTTTAACTTACTTTAATATTTTGAATCTGGATACAATTTAGCCCGTTTTGGTGCTTTTATTTTTTTTCGGTTCCGATATGTTTTAATCAAATTTAATGTTTTTGGTTAGTCCTTAAAATTTGGCTCGTTTTGGTTAGTTTTAACTTATTTTAATGTTTGTAACCAGTTCCGATACGTTTTAGCCCGTTTTAGTGCTTTTGGTTACTTTTGGTCAGTCGTTCAATCAACTTTCGGTTAGTTTTAGTTAGTTTGATTTTATTTTAGTCATTTGAACCGATTCGGATACCTTATGATCAATTTTAAGTTTAAATAAACAAACTAACACGATCTCTCACGCGTATGAACGTCATTTGGCAAATGTAGCATGTACTTTTTCACTATTTGAGGCCCTATATTAAGATAGCAGAAACATTTTCAATGTTAAAATAACCTTAAATCGGCATACATTAAAGCGTATTAAGGGAATTTCTGTAAAAAAGTTAGAGCAGCCATAATAACACAAGATTTATATGACCGCCAGATGGGAAAAAATAAAGTGAATGGCTATTGCAAATTTTTATTTTTCCTGAACCAGTCCATCAACAAAACACGTTTTCATTTAATTGGTGCAGACCAATTATTTTAATTTTGAAAAACAATTCTTTAATCATACCCAGATTATTTGGTGCAGGCCGCGTATAACCGCCACGTCAAGGTTAAAGTTGGCTGACGAGGAATTTGCAGATCTTTTGTATCTGGTGTGGGTTTATCTGGGACATTACTATAGCAACAACCTGTGCCTATTCACCGACACCGGTCAAAGCCGCCTTGCGAACCCACTTATCTTTAATAATATTTAGATATTATTACTATTAAAGAGAGATGTTTTTGCATTAATTTGTCGACATTTGAAGAAAAAAGAGCATATATTATTTGGAGGAAAAGTTACTTTTCATGGCTTGCTCTTTATTACCAGCCTCACTCCGTTCGGCTGTTAAACACGAGCGCGCCATGAAAAGTATCACTTTTCCTCCATATAAAATAATATACTATTTTGTCAGTATTAATTCTATGGTGATGGAAAAATTGCCAAATCCACAAATTGATTTTAGGGATTCTCTGATATAGGTCTCGATAATTACCCAATTTTCTCTTTTAGGCCTGTGACATATAATGAGGATTATTGACAAAATAAAAAATCTAAAGATAATAACAATCTTAATATAAACAATAAAAACCTCTTGATTTTCCCATTGACCAATTTGATCAACGAGTGCTTGACTGCAAATATTTTTCCCACATTATTTAAAATAGCCAAAGTGATTCCGATTTTAACAAAAGGCGATACAAAAGACTTTAACAATTACAGTAAGCTATCACATGCTGAGGCCACTCGCCACACACACAGAGAATTTACAAATTACAAAGAGAGGTCCTCCGTATTATTTTTAAATGTGGTTATAGGGATAATGTCAGACATTTATATATTAAACACTGTTTCTAACCGTTCCCTCACTATACATTTTTCATACTTTAGTGCTGGCATATAAAAATCAATCTAAATATATACATAATAATGAAATTCAAGATTATAACCTAGAGGTCCGGAGCGTTTCAGAATTCCTTACCTAAGACTCGAGGCCAGTCTTTCTTAACAAGTTACCTTCTGATATCATGAAATTGAGTATATTAAAGTTTAAAACAGCATTAAAGGATATTTTGGTGGGGGAAGCTTTTTATTCGATAGACGAATTTTTTAAATTCAATATGAGTAAATATTCATTACAAGGTCAGATTTGAGGTCATGTACACTGCTATGCTCTGCACTTCTACTCAGCTATGTTTTTCTAGAGTTTGTAATAGCGTGTAATAAACTGTGATATCTATTATTTTTTTTTATTATGCAAAGTATATTATGTAGTCATGTATCCAACCTGATTTTAACTTGAAGTCTGAAGTCTTTGTATTTGTATGTAACTGTCATTTAGGATTTTGTCTGTATGTACAAATTTGATTTAGCCAAATTTTTTTGTATTTATTGACGAAGGTTAAACACCTATGTGTATTTAACTGAATAAAGCTATGTCTAAATATGTATTTCTAGTTCATTTAATACATAAGTTCAGTTTAAGGTATTTTCAGTGGTATAATTTGGATTTCAAATATAAACTTTGAAAATGGGTGATAATAGCAACGGTAATAAACCCAATGTAATAATAAAAATAACAATTTAGTGCTGGTTTTTCGCAAAAACAACGAAATAATTCTATTGCTTCCTTTAAATTTTTATCGTCATCGAAAATAAACAAGGCCTAACAAATCGAAATACACCAGCCGAGAAGATAGATTATAAACTATCACTACGAGGGACCGTTGAAAGCGGCGACAATGTTTTCAACGAAGTACTGGAATACATCGGCATGTACGAGTCGGCGTTCAAACCTAGGAAGTCAGTTTCAAGAACACCAACAAGACCAGAAAAATTAAACTTAGACAACATTTACCTAGAAGAAAAGGAAATGAAAATGCTAATAAACGACTTAGATCAGTTAATAGTTTCGAACCGGAAATCATTAATTAACGGCAACGTGATCGAGACTATGCCAGACATTTAAGCGCCGAAAGTGAAGTTGAAAGAGAAAACGCGAAAATCGGAAAGTGTAGACAAGACTATCAGAGGTAATAACCGCAAAGATATCCTCAGTCTTGGATCAAATTCCCGAAATAACGGCAAAAGAGGGAGAAGATGGAGACGTGTTTATTACTGGACAGGATAGAAAGACATTTAATAAAGCACAAATAGACTTTTATAAAACTTTAACCCTTTTGATATTTCAATTTGGAAAAATTAAGAAGGAAAACATCTTACTGCGAAACAAATTGGACCACTGTAGGAAGAATCACCACCAAATTAACAAATACATTCTTCAAGAAAATATACCAAGGATAGATTAAAGAACCAGAACATATGCAGAGAATAATAAGACAGGCCAAGAATATCGACCTAAGGACAACAACGACACCATAAAAGAACAATGGAAAACACCAGAAACTTAAAAAAAAAAAAACATAAAACTATTATAATAATTGATAATATAAATGAACCAAAAGAAGTAACGAAAACATTAAAGCAATGAATTAACACCAGACATCGGAAAAGGGTTCCAAAATATTACACAAACTAAAAACGGTACAATAATAGTAGAAAGCCACGACAAGAACCAACAAAGCAAATTAAGAACAGCGATTGGCGGAATGGATAAGATCAAATTTAAAGAAAATGAAAGGAGAGGTCCAATGTTTACGATAGCAGGGATAGAGAAAGGATTTTCAGAAGATGATTTAATTGAAGAACTGTTAAGGCTAACCCAGGAAATTGAAGAACTACAAATCAGCATTCAAGATAAAATTACAATTGTTGCGAAAAAAAAAATTAGAAATCCATCGAAAGAGAACTGGATTCTTCAAACACCATCCATCATTTCGAAATGGTTTTTGAGAAGAGGAACTGTGTATTTTGATCTAGTAAGTGTTTATGTTCACCAGTATGGTAATCTTGCGGCCTTTTTCAGGTGTTCAGACTTCGATCATGTGGCTAAATAGTGCACAGAACATGAATGTTGCAACATTCCCCAAAATACTGTAACGGAACAGGTATTAAAGTGTCCAAACTGACAAAAAATTAAAGTACCATACTTTGAACACTCTGCCAGAGATGCAAACTGTCCAGTCCTTAAAAAAACTGGCCCAATTTAAAGATAATATAAATTAAATTATAATGAGAATTTTCTATAAGCCAACAGAAAGGACTTTTCTATAAGCCAACAGAAAGGGCTTAACGCACAAGTGTCTCAAAAGCAATCAGTAAATATTAGTCTTAAAATTATCCTCCAAAAGTTACGATGCTTGGAAAATGGAAATGCAGTGGATGGAATAAATGGGATGGTAAAGGAGCATGAAGATTGTAAATTTATATATGTTACGGAACATTGGAAGTCTCAAGAACTTCAATATTTTTCCCTAAAAAACTTTAAATTGTGAGCCAGTTGCTGCCGTGATGTCGGACAACATGGAGGAAGTGCAGTTTATGTGCACAAATGAGGCAGTTCTCGCCCACGATCAAAAATCAACAAACTGTATTATGAGTTTGAATCTGCAGCTGTAGAGTGTGATTTAAATGGAAGACAAATAATAGTCGTTTCTGTATATAGGCCACCTTCTGGCAATGTAGATAATTTTTTATCTAATATTGAAACCTTACTGTTAATTATTTATGATGAAAATACAATAATCTTTATTGCGGGCGGCTTTAACATAGATATGTTGAAAGAGTTACAATCGTTTGGCTCACAACAATCAATATTTGCAAATACTCGTATAACCTGTATGTCAGCTTCTTGTATTGACAATATTCTTGTCATGATATAATAACGGGGGAAGGTATGTTATGTTATTATGTAGAATTCCCTTGCACCGGAGTTCTATATGCATGGGCCCTGTCATGATTAGTACGTTCATTAGTCACTTTGGATGTGTTCTCCTGGATTTCTATAATTGGGCCCTATGCTTGAGGGCCATTTTTTACATCTTGCAAAGATTGATGCAGTTCTAATCGAAGTTCAGTGACCTCTTTTTTTAAATGATTATTTTTTCTTTTTGAATATCACGTATATCATCAACTAAAATTTGAATTTCATTTATCTGATCAGATATAAAGCTCAGTACCTCTGATAAAACGTTAAATAAATCTTTATTGCTAACATTATCTTTTTTTTATAATATTCAATTGATTACGTACATCGCCAGGCGTGACAAGGCAGTATGAGCAATCTCAGCCCGGCTCTTAGATATATTTCGAACTGACTGATCTCCATTACATTTCGAATGGCCTTGTGACCCTGTTATGTCGTCAGGCTCAGATTCAGTATTAACTGGAACACACCCAAAAGAAACACGCTTTGAGCCACTTTTTCGGCAGGTAGAACATTGCCATCCATGTGAGCCAGACTTTAGAAAGGACAGATAGTTTACCGAATTCGGCATTCAATAGCCCTGAACACCCTTTATGAATCCAAGAGGATCATCCACAGCACTCAATTGTTATATGATTGGATCTTATTAAACGTTCGCATAACGGACATGTATGTTTTTCATCCATTAGAACAATCAATTTGTTTTAAAATCAAAATAGCGAAGCGTTAAAAATAGCGGCTAAAATATGTTATAACCACCCAACGGGCGAGCTCACAATACAACGATTACGAACAAAATAGAATTGCAGGAATTAAAGTTTTTTTTTTGTTAGTTAAGCCAAACCAATTAAATGATACCAAACACCATTATTAACTTTTCAATAAAACATGATAAAGTATTAAAACACGCAGCACGACATTTACATGTGAAGTTGTTACTTAAATAATTAAATTAAATAATTTTATCAATATCTCTAATCATTGTTTTCCACAATCATTAATTAATAATAAGAAAAAATATAAAACATAAGACAATCCAACAATTAAAGACCACAAAAATAAACTAGACATTTTACTAAGCTTATCAAGATATGATAAAAATTTTAATGAGCCAGACAAAAAAAAACAAAGAAAGAATATAAATATCAGTGAGGTCAGATGATTATGAGAAAATACTGAAATTGTCAGATGATAAATCTAGATGTATGTGGACTTTATATAGAGAAATATCTGAAAGTAAAAAAGCAAACATAAATATTGGCATTGAAGGCAACCCGGGAAAAATAGCAAATGAATATAATGAATAGCTATTGTTTGTACTGCCGGAACTACTGAACCAAATTAAACATTGCCACACAAATGCTCAATTCCAAAAAATAATAGGTTTATGTTTTTAAAGCCAATATCTACCCATGAAATATGTGAATGTGCTAGAATAATGAAAAATAAGCAGTAGTGGATTCGATGAAATACCAGCCAGGATTGTTAAAATTGATATTCCAGTAATTAAGCACATTATTTGCTATATCATAAATAATTGTTTTCCTTCGGGGCATTTTCCTTGACCAACTAAAAATAGCATTAACTAAACCTTTACATAAGAAAGGGAACCCGAACCTCAGAGAGAATTATAGACCAATGCGTTTTCAAAAGTGTTTGGACTAGCAATGTGCGATAGACTTGCCACATTTATGAAGGAATGTTGTATTTTCAAAGAATTTCAGCACGGGTATGTGCCCGGCAGATCATAGAATTTGCTATGGAATCAGGGTTGTTGCAGCATATATGAATTGGCAAAGTTTGAAAATAATTTACAATGTGAATTTTGAATCTGTAGTGAAATATGGAATAATTTTTTGGGGTAGAAATAGGCTGGTGGGGAAGATATTTGTGGCCAAAAAAAAGAGTAATAAGAGTGATCGAAAGGCCTGAAGTTCAATGATAGTTGTAGGAGTGTTTAAAGAAAATAAAATCTTAATAATATACCGTATATATTTCTATGAACGTGTGATGTAGTTTTTTATAAACAGGGCATGCTTGAGTTGCAAATACAAACCAAGAACAATGACTTTAAACTATCCAATACACCGTCTAACCTTCGCAGAAAAGAATCCAATGTATATGTCCCTAAAATTGTTTAACAGCTTACCAAATGATTGAAAATCATAAACACATTAAAACAATGTAAGTGTAGGGTAAAACATTTTTCAATTGATTAGGAACCATGCTCGATTAGTGAATATGTATATTAGTGAAATAAGCTAATTTAATTCTTGGAGAATTTTTCATGTGTTAGTTTTAATTTTATTGACACACGTTGTCCTATCATGTTGCTTGCGTTTTAATGTAAAATGTAATCAACTTTATTGGAAATAAAGAATCTTATTATTATTATTATTAAGTAAGCATTATGTTATACTCATCATTGAAAACTTACCTCAGAAAACATAGGCCTTAAAGTTTCAGGTGCTCCTTTAACGGTAGAAATATAAACAGTATCTGTAGAGCCTTGCGGATTGTATCCAGCAATGACAGACATTCTCTTTAGCTGAGAAGAAAAATGATGTCTCATGAAAATTTTCAAACCTGGCGATTTTCCTTTCTTGGGTAGCATACAGTCAGCTTTCGTAACAGTCCAATCAATGGCCGTCACTGTGGCTTTTTCAAGCGGATCACCAACCAATCCATCATCCAGTTGGGTCAAAGAATGGCAGGAAGCAAGTACATGAATAGTTTCCAAAGGAACATCTTGAATTGGTGTCACTTTGGAGTCACTTTTTGCCAAAGCCACTCCTTCAACTACCAGATTATCACTTGTAAGCGTCCCGGTCTTATCAAAGCAGCAAATGTCCACCTTTCCTGCAAATGGGATTCTGAACGGCTCTGTACAATAGACTCCTAGCTTGGACAAGGCTAACAAGGAAGTGTTAACAGCTAGGGACAGCTCGATAGGTAACTCTGGAGGAATTACAGATGTCAAAATCAAAGTACATTCTAAAAAGAGGTTGTAACGATTTCTCTCTGGATCCTCGATGCCTTTATTCCAAACGTAGACGGCTGCGGCAATCGCAAAAACGAGTAAGAACAGTATAAAGCCAAACGTTTCTTTGTTATTAGCTGTCACTCGCTTGACGCCGAATAAAATGGTTCTCAATAGTTTTCCTTGGGCAGTATTAAATCCGGTCCTCAAAACGTATGCGACGCAACCATTATCTGTAGGACGTAAGCCTGTCGTGGCTTTAGTTGGAGCTGTGTGTTGAACTACTTTGGTACCTCCTAAAATAAGATGCATTCAAAAGGTCATTTGAAAATGTATAAAAGATAAAAATTAAACAAACTGTTCTTGCCAACTATGAGCTTTTGATTATGTTGAAAATAAAGTTACCATCTTCTAGAAGTGCCAAACATAGTTCATTTATAGAAATGCCATATTAGGGGAGACTGTCCTAAAATGACATACTCAAGCTATTTTAGGCAAAGAGTCCGTCAAAAAAATTAAATGACAACACAAATTTCGGCATCTAATATATTGAAATGTTTAACATTGTATAGCAGTTTTTATTTTAATTAAAAAAAAACTATCTACAAAATATACCGCTTTTTACAAAAAAATCACTTGTCATTCAATAGAAAATAGGTTCGATAAAATGGCATCCCATTATAAATGTAGATAAACTTAAGCAAAGGCGACAGAAAAGTTAATCTTATTCTAAAATAAAATAATAAGTGAAAACTTTAGTAGCTGTTAAAGATAATGAGAGTTAGATAGTATCATGTGTGATTGTTTAACTTTGACAAATATCTCATAAGAACTGCTTAGCTCGTTTGCTTACACTGGCACATTCTGTGTGGCTCCACCTTTTGCATCGTTGGCATCTGATCCAACCTTCTCCAGACGTTGAAAAGCTATATAATTCGTTGCAATATATGCATGAAGCATCATCTTCATAATCTTCTTCTATTTCCTGTAAAGACTCCGTTTCTTCTTCACTGTCACTTTTTACAAGTTTTCGTGTAACCCTTTTCCTTTCTGACCTTTTTTCTGCTTCAATTTTATTTTCGTATTTCGCCCTAATTTCTTCGATTTGTGGAGTGCTCGTTAACTCGCCAGACTCCTGCGCTCTTCTCTTTTTTTTTTTGCTTCTGTAGATGTTTCTTGTTTTGGAGGCGGAGAAAGCACTGAAAGTGGAATTGTTGTTTTCTTGACATGAATATTTTTTCTGATTCATGTATGGACATCATGGTTGTAATGATTGAGCTTCTTTGGATAAACGGACCTGCAGTTTGATCAGTATCGCTATACAGACCTGCAGTTTGATCAGTATGGATAGACGGACCTGCAGTTTTGATCAGCATCGCTGGCTCGACCTGATGTTCGATCAGTATCGCTGGATCGTCCTGAAGTTTCGACCGTTACGTGAGAATAATCAGTTACCAAACTAGGCATATACAGATGGTCTGGAAACACGTCTGGGTTGAACGGAAATATAACAGTTTTAGCAAAGCCAGAACACGCTATTGCAGTTGCAGCTGCCTTACCATAGGCTACAGAAAAAAAAATTCCATCTGAAATGAACGTACAACACGACCAGGATTAGCTTTCAACCATCTGTCAATATCTTGGTTGTAATAGGTGTTCCAATAGGCAGAAGAAGATAACATCTAATGGTTGAATTCGATGTGTGCAATGAGGGGGCAAACACATTAAACTGATACCATTGTCCATTGCATATTTTAGAGCTGGATAATATTTGTGGCTGCTATGACCATCTAAAATCAACAAAACTCGATTTTCCAATGAAGCATGAGAGTGTTTTACAAAGTGTTTCAGCCAAAGTAAAAAAAGATCCCCGTCATCCATCTACCCAGATTCTGGACTCAGAAGCAGAAATAATGTTTGTACAGGGGCATGATCCACAAGTTCCGTCTTATGCTTCTTTCTAGCGAAAATGAATGCGGGGGGAACATTCATGCAACATACAACTGTTGTATGGGCACCGCGTTCTGCGCTGGTAATACATCACACCTGTTTTTTGCCTTTAGAAGCAAAAATCTTAGGAGGTGTCTGAACTGTTGAGAGGGCAGATTCGTCAATGATATAGATAGGTATTGGGTGCAAAATTATATTTTTCCATGAGTCGCTCCAGACGCAAAAAAAAAATGTAGAGACTTGAGGTTTGTTGAAGTCCTGTGCCCTCGCCCCAGATGTAGATTCCGGTTTTCTTAAACTAAACTCTGGATGGCGCATACGAAATCCCCTAAGCCACTCAAAACCCGCTACTTTTTCGACTTTACAAAACCGAGGCCGCGAGGCGGTAAGTTATATGCTTCGGCAAACTCATAAGCCAGTTTTCTTAGGTCAGTCGGTACAACATATTTTCACGCAACTTGATGTGTTTAACCTTTGGAAAGGTTTTAGAAAAGCGTCCAAGGCCTTTTTCAACACCTCTTAGTTTTTTGTTTTTATTCTGAGCTCGCCTTCTCAACGTGGCTTGCGGAACATCGAATTGTTTTGAAGCTGCACGCCACACTATATTGCCACTATGAACTGCCTCGATAGCCAACCTCATAGAATCCTCGCTCCAGGTTTGCCTATTGCTCCTTCTTTTGTATTTTCCTACCATCTGAAAAAAGCAGATTTTTGCAATATCATACCTAATGGATAATTAAAAGGATTTTTTTACTTATGAAAACAGGAAAAATGCATTTTTAGAAATAAAGAAACTAATAGGGACGTACTAGGTCTTAGAACCAAATTACTAGGATAAAATGACATACCTGTGTCGTTTTATAATGAATGCCGGTATGTCATTTAAACCATAAACAAATTTTTAAAAACTTTGTAAATTAAAAATATACTTACGTTTTTTAGAAAAACATCCACTAGATCATCGATATAGTATTCTGTATAGATTGGTACTGTTGAAATGGTTTAACCAAAAAACTTATTTCTGTTCAACCTTTCCACACTTGTATAACAGTTGGTTTTAATCGGGAGCAAAGAAAAACACAAGTACATATCTAAGCCGTAAATAAGCAAAATCTTGCGTGATATTACATGAATGAGTTGCAAGTATCTTAATTGTTCCATAGATGGCGCGAATTGTCTTTAAAGGTGCGTTCAGAAATAAAAATAGCGCCTATGCCATATTAGGACTTAAGTGCAATGTAATTTTTTTATCTGAAATAACACAAACATCATTTTTAAATGAACACACCGGTTCAAAACTAACGCTATACGTTAGCAAAATGCTCTCACAACAGAACAAACTTCGACTAGGAGAATGTGGTTCAAAATCATCACCAATAATAGGAGTAAGGTGGGGAATTCCTTGGAGCCTTACCCCTCTTTTAGACAAACAACGAAAATATTACAGAAATTCGACAAACGCGGCAAATGCTTTTATGTTATTTTTACTTAAAAATCAGAAAATTTCAACTTTTTCTCATGCAAAATATTTAAATTTAGGCCGCCAAAATGTGGGTGTTTATTTTGTTCTATCAGTATTAATTCATCATGCACTATATAAACCTAAGCGTTTTCCACATACCATGTATAGGGTGATCACATATAATATTTATTCCCTTTAACTTTTTTTATTTTTCACACCAAAGGTGAAAGTTATACAGGACAAAGTCATATATTTTTAAATATAACCCTGTATATTAATGAATTTTTAGAATCTACTTTCAATTCTGAACATAACTTATATAATAAAACCATGAATAGATTGATTATACGTCCAAATTTCAATAATTACTCTCCTTTCTTATTTAAAAAAAAATTGTTTTATTTTGAAATTAGGGAGACTTAATACAAAAGAAATGAACTAATTTCAGACATACACTATGTATCTAATACTAATATATACCAGCAATCTGCTCTTAAATTGATTTAGTAAATACTGACTGCTTAATTTCACTTGGTAGGTTACGAGGTAAGTTATTATACTCTATTATAAATTATAACAATCATGAAACAATGTTTCATGGATCTTTTTAAATTAGTCTGATTCGCATAGGTACTATATGTATGTAGTTTGTATGTAGTTGAGAATTATTTCAGATTGTATGAAAATGTATATAATACAATAAACGGGTTAAAATAGGTCACATTTTTCATTAAATGTCATTCCTTGACAGATTTTACATGCAAAATCTGCCACGAATGAAGTTTTTACTGAAAATATTGACCTTTAGACCCGCACGATAAGATCGCTTTTGACAGGACCAATGCGACCAATTTAGGCAACTGAATGTGTACTACTGTATATCATATTACATTTCAATCTCAAACCATAAGTATATATGACCTGTATATGCTGATGTGCATTTTGAAGCAATAAGTACAACATAGTAGCACAGTAATCGAAATGTGGTTGTATTATTATTTTATAACATATGGAATGGTATCTAACAAAATTGAAATATACAAAGACAGAGTACTAACTGAGATTTAGTGAATAAGAAAAGTATGCAGCAGTATGAGAATAAGGATAGTTTGTAAAGATAAATGGTATGGAATTAAAATATTTTTTTTTTTTTTATGTAACTTTTTCGTTTCTAGGTCCTATAGCGCTTGACGAGCGGTGTGTGTGTGAAGATGTTCTTGAATAGTTATCGGTTGTAATTGGAGGGAAACAGATGTCCTGGGAGTGTGTTCCACATTAATGCAGTGCGCCAGACAAAGCAGCTCTTGTAAAGCGATGTTCTAGGTGTTTCCAGTTGTACGACGAACTGATGCGCTCTTGCCGTCTGTCGTGACTGTCTGACAGGCGTTGTCAGGGGCGGGATGAGACGGGGACATCTGCCGAACAAGTACCTGCAAAACAGGGACATCTCGGCCACATGTCTGCCGTGTTCCAAACTATCCAGATTCTGGGTCAACTCCGGGTCGCCGACAAGACGCACAACTCTCTTCTGAATGGAATCCAGCAGCTTTAGGGTGTACTTTGATGCAGCACCCCAGATCTGTGAGCAATACTCTAAGCACAGTCTTATTTGCGCTTTGTAGAGCAAGAGCAACTGCTGCGGTGTATACAGTTTGTTGTTGCGAAATAGCACACCAAGCTTCTGGGAGGCTGATTTTGTGATGTATTATTTTAAAATTATTATTGTTTGTGGTCTGACTTTGTTCCATGCTCCTATCTGACATATTGTAGCATTTTTTTTTTTTTGGAAAAAATAACGGTCTTTCTGTGTTTTTCATGGGTACATTAATTTATATTATGCTTTATAATCCTGTTAAATTTTGACTTTCTTTTTGCTAATATTACTCCACGAGTAAATCCAACGTATTAAAATTTATTAACCATTTATACTACAGTAATAAACCTTTTTTCTGTTACGGGAAAAACGTTTGACATTTTATCTCTGTTGCCAGGTAACAAAATTTCCTTTTTTATGAAATTACTTTTTTCCCCGGGAAAAAAGTGAGCACTTTTTTCCCGGCTATACATACACATATACGCATGACAATAATTTTTGTGACGTTACTTCTGCTGCTTTTACTAACTCCGGTAGAGTCAGAGAAAACTCTGAATCAGACATTTTTTACTTTATATCATTCAAAATAACTACTAAACAACCACTAAGATCGCAATTTTTATATCAAATTACAGAATTAAATTGACAGATATTTGATTACTCTAAATGTTTCCTTAGCAACGCAGGTCTATTATTGTCACTATAAGTACAACAGCCTAAGGCCTGTTTCACACATACACGGCGACCGTGCAAACGGCGCCGTTTGAACGGTGCTGTTCCATTATGTTGCCGCACAAACGGCTCCAGTGCATGTGAAAGCACCCATTATTTCATGCGCCCTTTAGCCCTTTAAACGGCGCCGTTTGGACGGCCACCGTGTATGTGTGAAACAGGCCTATCAGTTTAAAAACTCAAATTTCACATCGATAATTTTCGGACTTTAATATATTGTAGTAATATGTTTTTTCAATATTAACTCGTGGTTTTTCCCGTCACAGAAAAAAATAGTGTATTATACACGGGAAAAATATGAGATTTTAGCTCTCGGTTCTTTGTCTCCCTCCGCTTCGCGTCGGGAGGCAACGCGACCTCGAGCTAAAATCTAATACTTTTTTCCCTTGTATAATAAATTACTATTTTTTAGATTTACTTTGAGTAAAGACTCCCTTTGTAGATCTGCCTTGAAGGGCTTCGAGAGGGGGTTGTACGTTGGTTCCACCTTTTGCGACCTCTCGAAGGCTTTTGATACCATGTCTCATTGGGTGTTTCTCAGCAAGCTATCGTTTTATGGTTTTGATTCCTAGCATTTCTCTTATGCAGAGCTACCTTACTGACCGCAGACAGGTCACAGCTTATGGGGGCGTCATCTCGGGTGCGAGGTTCACACAGCATGGGGTACCACAAGGCTCCGTTCTAGGACCTATTATCTTTTTAATTTATGTTAACGATTTATCGATGGCTCTGAATGACGGTGAACTTATTCAGTTCGCTGACGACACGTCAGTCATAAATTCTAGAGATGATATGGAGATCCTGTATTGGAAGATGATTGAGAGTCGTGAAAGCCTGAACAGTTGGTGCGTTGCGAATCGCCTCAGCCTTAATGCAGGGAAGACGGAGACTGCGATCTACTCACTGAGGCCTCACAACCATGATATCCGGCCTGCGGGAAAGTTCCTGGAAGTGCAGATTGACCCTGGACTAGGATTTGATAAGCATCACTGGGTAGTGTTCATACGCGGAGTCAGACGCGTTTTTAACAGCTCCTGCTTTTAAACAGTTCGCGGCCGGAAAAAATAAGTCGATAGTAATGTACTAGGTATGGTTGTGAAGAAAAAAGTATTCTGCTTCAAGCTGTGTTGGCGATAAACTTAAATTCAGAGGCTGTGAGTGGGAAAAACAAAAACAGAAAAATTTTCACATTCGATAAGTAAGACGTTATTTTCTAAGCATAACAAAGAACAATTTATTGCCAAATATTTATTTGTATGCAAGGAATTGTAGTGTTATTTAGGATTAGTCTCATTGTTATTTTATCGCAAATGCAGGTTTTTATACCCATGATAAATATTGCCTTTTTAGGCCCATGATAAATATTACCTTTGTATATGTATTGAATGTATTTTTAGGCAGTCCCGTACTTTCATATTTTTATATTGCTCAACATTAATCGTCTGTATTATGACATATAATTTTCCACTGAACTGAGTAGGTGGATAAGCAATGGTATGTTGTTGTCTTTTTACATCTTTTTTATATTAACTGTAAAGTTGATCTTTATTTTATCCTTTGTCCATAATTTCTGATAGAAGATTTGTTTTATTTAGTCGTATTGGATCGGTAATTTTATCAGAACCTGTATGCTTGATAGATTGTTATGTATTTGATTTTAATTGGAGCTTAAGAGCTGGATATATATTTCTTTTTTTTTGTCTTTTATTGAGTTATAATCGTATAGTAACTTATATGTCTATGTCTATGTTGTTAATTATTTATTTGGTTAAAAATTAGTTAGGCTCTTAATCTAGAAGGATCTTACAATGTCTGTTAGAGGTGTAAATCTAATTTGTTTAAAGTGTAAGAGTAATTGTATTTACAAAGATAGACCAGCCAAAGGAGAATTGTTTGGCTGTAAATCCGATTATTGTAAATTAGCTCAGTGTAAAAAGTGTGCGGGTATTAGTACATCGGAGGCCCAAGCACTGGCTTTAGTTGAAAGGCGAGTGCTCTTTTACTGTACTGACTGCAAAGAAATTTTTAGAAAGGAGTACAATGAAGACATTTTGGAAAAACTTCATTCGGAAAATAAAAAATTGAGAGAATTGATAACTTCCATAGAAGAAGATAATGACGAAGGAAAAGCCCAGCTTGTATTGCGTATCCAAGAACTAGAAGCAATTATTGAGGCGAAACATGCCGAAGTAACAAAAATCAGAAGACACACGCTAGACTTTGAAGATGAGGTTTTTGCCGCAGACCAATCTACCCAAAAAACCTTAAATGATCAGCTGAGCAGAATTGGACAATTAGAAAAAGAGTTGCAACTCGCAAACGACAAACTAACCATTGAAGGGAAAGAAAAGGACAAACTAGCACAAAAAAACGAAAAATATGAAAAGGATTTGATACAATTAAAGAATAATTTAAAGATAAGGACCAATAGCACAACTAAAGAAAATAACGATGAGGTTGAGAAAATGTTAAAAGAGGTTGGTCAAAGGGAGAAAATATTACAAGAAAAAGTGACAGAAGAAGAAATAAAACTGCAGGAATACAAGAGGGAGACTGAGAAAACTTATAACAAGGAACTAGAAACTCTTAGACACAAAAATGAAAGGGCAAGAAGCGAATCGAACTACAAATTGAACAGATTATTAAATACCAAAACGAAATTGAGGACTACAAATCTGCAAATGTAAATTTAATGGCAGTTATTAAGACTTTAGAAAAAGACGTAAACGATGGCAGCATTGATATTGAAAGGCTTCAAGATCTATTAAATACTCATAAGGAGGATTTCAGTAAAAATGTGGGGATAGGAACGAACAACTTTATTTAGCGCAATCAATGGATGTAGTGGAAAAGGGAAAAACTTGCGATAACGGAAAAATTCTTTTATTAACGGATGAATATGGACGTCATCTTGGCGAGTATTTTTCAGTGAAATGCCCTGGTATGAAATGTCAAACTATCATTAAACCAGAAGCAGGTTTTTCTTCCATTATACAAGATATCATAGCTCTTACTAAGGAGTTCACTTTAAAGGATTATGTTGTAATTATGGCTGGTTCCAATGATTATAAAAGGTCACAATTTCCATATTTTCGAGAAATTAATGAGAAAATAAAATATTGTACACATACAAACATAATATTTACCTCTATTCCTAACGCTAAATATAGACTTAATGGTTTTCAAAAAAAAAGTTAATGAGTTTAATTACAGACTTGAACAATATATACAAAAATTAAATTATTATAGCGAAGGAGAAATAACTTTTTGCAATATAAATAATGAATTTGGACATAGAATTAGAAAGATGGATATTGTTACTGAAATTAGGATGGTTTTTTCTAGATGTAAAAGAGTATGCAGTTCAAATCTTATTCATATAAACCCTACTCCAATGTTAAATTATAATGTATCAAACATAGTTGCTCAAAGCCGTAGCGAGCAACAGGTGGAAACACCAAACTTAAATATTGAGCTGGTATTAGAAATAGAGCCTAGAAGTAATAGTTGCTCAAGCAGTAGCGAGCAACAGGTGGAAACACCAAACTTAAATATTGAGCCGGTATTAGAAATAGAGCCTAGAAGAAATAGTTTTTTAGAAATAAGTGTAAGCGAAATCCCAGTGTCATAAATAGATCTAATGTTTTTATTTTATATCTTAATTCCTCTAGTTTAACTGCTCATTTTGACGAAATTTATGATTTAACCATTAAAAAGTCCCGTGGCCGTTGCCTTGTCTGAGACGTGTTTAAAGGAAAATATTCTAGATCAAGAAGTGAGTATTCCTGGATATAGTATTTATAGGGTGGATAGTGACAGCAGAAAGACTGGGGGGTCTTTAATTTATATTAGGGATGAGGTGCGGATATTGAATTTTTTTCAGGTTACTCAACAAAAAAGGTTTTGGATTGTAGGACCTGAAATGATGTATAATAATAAAAAATATTTTCTTGTTTCTCTCTATAGATCACGAAGTTCATCTAAGATTGATTTCGAAAGGTTTTTTTTGTCTTGGTGTGAAGAAAAAATTATAGATGATAATTCACTAATACTCATAGTTGGATATTTTAATATTGATTTTAAAACTCATGAAGCAGATAATCTGAAAAATATTTTAATTGATGTTGGTTTAGAAAATATTGTTTATGAGACAACTCGATCTGGTAGAGATAAGGACTCAACTATAGATCTTGTATTAACAAACCATAAGAATACCTTTAAAGCTAGAGTTTGCCTAATACCGAAAATCACAGATCATTACATAATAGAAGTGATACACACAAGTAATCCAAGAAAACCAAAAATGTTACAAAGTAGAGGCAAGATTGATTTTGCGGGACTTAATGGTTTGTTGCAAAATTGCAATTTTCAGTACCAACATGCTAATATTAATAATAAGTACAATGATTTTATTGGAATAATACTAAACTCTCTGGACATTATTGCTCCCTTGAAACGAGTTAAAATTTATCCTAAATATAAGTTGTGGTGGAATAATACTATTCAAATAGCTACAAGGGCAAGAGATTTCAGCTACAAAAGATATAAAATGAACAAAACTATACAAAACCTGAATGAATATAAATTAAAAAGAAATACTGCAGTCAATGTAATAAGGACCGAAAAAAGAAAGTATTTCGAACAGACAATTTATGAAAACAGACAAAATCCAAAAGAAATGTGGAAAACGCTGCAGGAATTTGTGCCTCAAAATAAGCTGATACCAAATTTGGAAGAAGTAGAAATAGATGGAATACTTGTAGATAAAGACAATGACCTTCCTAACAGATTAAATTCCTTTTTCATAGAGAGTGTAAATGAGATTCTGGCAGATATAAACAAAACTAATGTTGATGAGTACCTACCTCCTATACATAACTTGAGCACCACATTTACGGAATTCCATCTAATAACCTATGATGAATTAAAAAAAATTCTATTTAATATGACTAATAAGACAAGTCCAGATGAGATTAATATTAGCCTGCTTAAGAACACATTGGAGACCATAAAACATCCACTATTGAATCTGGTAAACTACTCACTAGAAACCGGACAGATTCCCGACCCACTTAAAGTTTCAACAATAATTCCAATTCCAAAAATAAATAAATCAACGTTAGCTAACGATCTAAGACCCATAAACATACTGTGTGCTGTAGACAAGATCTTGGAGAAAGTAGTTCATTCCCAACTGATTAAATACATTAATGACAACCACTTAATCAGCGATTTTCAATCAGGATTTAGGGAAAAGTTCAATTGTGAAACTGCTGTCCAGGGTGTGCTGGGGGACTGGAAACTAAATATAGATAGAAATTTGGCTACTGGTACTATCTTTTTAGATCTAAGAAGGGCTTTTGGAACTGTAAATCGAAAAGTTAAGAAATTAAAAAATATAGGTTTGGAAGGGAGTGTATTAAAGTGGTTTGTTAATTACTTGAGAGATAGAAAACAGGTACTGAAAATTAATGACGTTTTATCTGATCCCATAGCAAATGAATCTGGTGTCCCACAAGGTAGTGTCTTGGGTCCTTTGCTATTTATTATATATATAAATGACTTAATTTATTATGTCAAAGGTTGCACTATTTACCTTTTTGCAGATGATGCCCTTTTTTATTTTACAACATCGGACATACTTGTAACCCAAATAATATTAAATCAAATCCTGAAATCGGTATACAACTGGTG